>JAEVLN010000014.1:2360513-2602271 GCA_018350325.1 Globodera rostochiensis | reverse complement strand
GGTGGACGGGGGGGGGCACTAAAAACTCAAAAAAACAAAAAAAAAAGATTTTTTCATTAGAGCCTCTCTCTGCCCCTCATTATATTTTGCCCTTTGTCTCTTCCCCTTGTGCTCTCTCTGTCCCCAAATTCTCGACTCTTCTCGACTCTCGATGATCGCCTTCGGCCATCCGTCCGTCCATTGAATTGGATGAGCCCGAAAGTGCGCAGCCCCCCCCCCCCCCCCCTGTGGGTCGGTTTCTGTGAACATAAACCACCGAATGCTGCGTTTATTCCTTCCCCCCCCCGCCTTCGCTTTTACCGTCTCTTTCTTTTCGCATTTTTAATTTGTGCCCCGCGGGGAAGAAGTTCGACAAAGGAAGGGAGGGGCGAGGGATTAAGCCACAAATTGGGACATTAATGAGTTAGGAGTTAAGCTTATCGGAAATTGAAAGAAAGAGAGGAAAAGAAAGGTGAGAATGGGGGGGGGGGAGACAGAAGGCAAATTTTATCAGTTGATAATCAGAAAAGGGATTAGCCCCGGAGGGGGAATGAATGAATGCGCGCAGAAAGTAAAAAAGGATTGCTCAAATCCATGCGATGGCCGCGGGCGCTTATATCTGTGCGCCCAAATCCCCCGAGGTGATTATTGTTTTTGCTTTGTGCCGCGATGCCAATCTGTACTTTGTGCGTGCCGTCCTTCTGCTAAGTTCGCGAAGCTTGTTTTCGACACATAATACTCGGCATTTGTTGTTTTGCGAATCATCATTTGTTGGCATTTGTCCCATCCGTCGAATTCCTCGGAGGACACAACCGCCGCCCCCCCCCCCGACGCCCCCACGCCCAATTCCGCTGAATTCGGTCTGAATTTCCTCGTCCCCCCCCCGGCGCCCTCCCCCCCCCCCCCGGCGCCCTCTCTTATCACAAAATATTCATTCCCGTCCAAATTTGCGGCTGTGATTGGTCGTCGTCGTCGCCGCCGAGTGCTGCGGTTGCCGTCCGTTTCCGAGAGTGTTTGCTCCTGTCGCTCGCTCTTTGTTTCCCCGGACACAACAAAGTCCATCAAATTCCCCCCCCCCCCCCGGCGCCCTTTTGCATCCCTCCACAAAAGGAATGATTTTGGTTGGGTTGGGTTCACTTATTTTCCCACCAAAAAGAATTCTGACGCAAAGTCTCGGCCACAAAAACATTGGCAATCAATCAGCAATTCGAAGGTTCAAAAAAAAAAGTATCAGACTTGGGGAATAAGAAAAAATGTGTCAATTTTTGGACTGATTGAATAGGAAAGCCAAAATGGGACCGATCGGAGTGTCGCGCAAAGCCGCGATAAACCAGCGCCCCCTACCCCAAAAATCCGGCAACAAATCCATCATTTTTCACTTCCTCCTTTGGCCTTATTAATTCTTTGGCATTGGCACTTTCTCCACCTCCCCCCACCCCCTCCACCCCCACACATTCATCTAATTTTCTGCCTATTAGCCGATGCGAGGGTGGGACGGATATTGGGCTGTTTTGGGTGGCTTTGTGTGGAATTCATAATGCGATCAATGCGAGGGTGGGGATTTGGCCCCGTGGGTATTAGCGGCTTAATCCCCCCGCCGGGGTTTCTCTCCTTTCCTATATTAGTGCGCCATTTCACAGAGGATCGAGCAATTGAGGCGGAGTCTGTGGTTTTGGAAATGCCAGAAAATTCCGTCCCCCCTCCTCACTTTCTCCCCTTCCATCCCTCCCCCCCCCCCCACCCTCACATGCCCCCGGGATGCCGAATCCGCTCATTTGCCCAACTCTTCGGCGAAGTCCTTCCGTGGATTTGCCGACGGATGCCAAAGTGCCCTCCCTCCCCCACCCCCCCCCCCTCAATGAGTTTTGCCCGCTCGAATATTATCGCGTTTCCGGGGGAAGTCCGCAATTAGGGACAGTCGAAGGCATTCGGGCAGTCAATTCCCGGCAATTACGCCACGCGGAACTCACAAAGCCGCCCTACAAAAATTGGTTGATTAGGTGGATAAACGGCAATTACTTGCGGGCGGATTGGGCACACTTCTAAAAGGGGTCGAGAATGGTAATCCCCCTCCCCCGCGGCGACAAATGAATAAGTGGTCCTTTTAAGTTTCAATTTGAGAGGGTGGGCAATGGTCAAGACAATTGATAATCGCCCTTAATTTTGGCACATTTCCCAATTAAATACGTGGCGGGTGGCTATTTCAACTTGTCCCCTACCCCCGGGGTCTATTTCATTAATTTGTGCCATTCATTCCCCCGCCCCCCCTTTTTCCCGGCAGATTAGTGCCGTCAATCCTCGCGCCCTTTTGCCCAAATTACTGACGAATATTTTCACCCCCGCCCCAACAAGCGTAACTAATAATAATTGGACGGGCGATTTGCACGTACCGACGGAATAGCGAACAAAAACTTTGAATTGAATTGAATTGAAATGGAATTAACACCAATGGACAAATGAATTCGTCGGGAATTGGCAAAGCCTTTAGCTAATCGGTCAATTGTATTGTACCCATTCACCGACTCATTAACTCGGTCATTAACTCGAAATCGCTGTCCATTTCGCAGAAAGTGTCCAATTGCAATTGGTGCACCTTCACTTTCTTAGCTTCTTTTCTTCCCTTTCCCAAATGCCAGGCAATTATTCCATCATCAAAAAAACCTTCTCCAAACATTGCGCAGGATCGCGGGGGCGGGGGCGCGGGGGAAGGAACCCTAAGGGGCGGGGGCGGGGGATGCAAATTTATGCTTTTATGCCATTTGGCTATTGGCCATTCATTGGATGCCCTTTTTGCCAAAGGGTAAAGCAAGCGAACGTTCGGTTCGGGACACTTTCTTCACAGTTCACAGCATCGTCTTGTGTTTCCCGCGAAGGAACGCCGGCGGGGGGACGGGAAAGGGCACCAAAGGGAGGGGGGGGGGGGCCAAAGAGAAGAGCTTTTGAATAAATTGTCCCGGGACGCCAAAACCAAAAAATGACCGACCTTTTTGGGATGCGCTTTCGTCCTTTTGGGTTCTGCGCGCTTAAAAGTTACGGTAATGTTTGGGTTGGTGCGGGGGCGGGGACGGGGACGGGGACGGGGTGGCGGGGGCGGCATTGGTGTTCGATTCGATGGAAATGACCAAAGTCACATAAAAGGCCCCCTCCCTCGCCATTTGCATTCATTTCACTTCCATTTCGCCTTTCATTTGTCCCTTTTTTGCCAAAGTCTGCCCAATCGGAGTTTCCCCCCGCCCCTTCAGAAGAGTAAAGCGATCGGAAGGCATTCGTTGCCCAATGGAACCGTTTCACGCCAATTTGCTGCTACTCCAATGTCAACGTTTCTCAATGCCCCCACAGCCATTTGACTGCGCAATTCGTTTGAAGGGTCCCGAACAGAAAGGTGATCAGAGGGGACGAAAGGGGCCGGAGGGGACAATTTGTATTTTGAGGGACTTCGAGAGTGATTGGGGAGAGGGGGGACCCTCCGGAAATTGCAATTTCCTCCCCGCCCCCCTCCCCTCTTTCTGAACAGTGACATATAAAACAAGTTGAGAGGTTGGGGCCGCCGGAGGGGGGGGGGGCCGCCGGAGGGGAGGGCCCAAATACAAATTTCCCCCCCCCCTCGCGCCCCCCCCAAACTCCAACTCTTGAGACACTTTTTTGGGGCGCTGAAAGACGGCGGCCGAACGACACGGGTGAAATGGAAAAAAGGTGCAGAAAAACCATCTCCGTGCCCCCCCCGTCCCCCTTCCCCCCTTCCCCCCCCCCCTTCCCCCCCCCCTTCCCCCCCTTCCCCCCCCCCTTCCCCCCCCCCCTCCCCCCCCCCCCCTCCCCCCCTCCTCTCGACAATTCGCAGCAACTGTAAAAGAGAGAAAATTACAATGGAAATGGGAGGGATGGAAACGTGAACTCTCTCCCCAAATTTGGAGGCCTCGCCGGGGGGCAATGGGCTCCTCAACTCGCCAAAACAACTTATTTAAAAGAGACGGGCGAAGCGAACTGCGAATCGGAGGAGGCATGGGACGTGGAAGAGATTGGGGGTGGCGAGGAACACTTTCAACGAATTTGTCGGGTGAAACCCCTCAAGCAATTTTCAGGTCCCCCCCCCCCCCGCCACCCATATGTATATATCCCTCCCTACCATATGCCATATCCCCCCCCCACCCCCCGCCCCTTTTGCCCAATTCAACGCAATTTATTCGACGTCCCCTCAGAATTCCTCCTCTTCGGCCACTCCCACATCCTCGCAGCCAAATGCCTCCGCTTTCGCTCCCAATTGGACCAATCCGTGCCCATCTCCACCCAAAATGTTCTGTTCGGCAGCAATAAGCAACAACAATTCAGCGGCGATCTGATCGGATTTGCACAGACGGCGGTGCAGAAAGAAGTGCACGAACTCAAATTGGGTGAGTGAATAGACAGACAAATGATCGATTCGAATTAGCCCTCTGAGGGAGGCGGGGACTGGGGCAACCGGGGGGGGGGGACTGGGACAACCGGGAGGGGGACATCACAATGTTTGGTGGTTGGGTTCGTTTGCTTTTACGGACAATGCCCTCACATCAATTAGATCTGTCGATGTTGGACAATGCCCTGGACTGCTTCAAGACCTTTCTGACCTTTCTGTACGGAGACCTGTCGAGTACCTCCGGCGCTGATCCCGACTCGGTCTGTACATTTACCGGCTTCTTGAGGCAATCCATCCGTTCAGTTAGTGTTTCTGTCTAAACTGCTCGAGACTCCCGACCTGGAAGTGTCTTCACTTCTCGGCAAGTTCCTCCTCTCAGCCTCTTCCCTTCCGGCCGCTTTTCCTCTGCCCAGCCCCGTCTCCTCCACAGCGTCAGGCTCCTCTTCCTCTTCCGGGTCCGTCAACTTCCAACCGATGCCGAACAACGAAAATACGTTGCCACTGTACTTGGGTGAGTTTTGTATGAGCTTCAATCACTTTTTTCTGTTGATGTCATCCCCAACCATCCCCCCCCCATGGAATGAGTCCATTAGTGCTCTTGATCACCTTCGTTCTAAAGATCATCCAGCCTGATCTCGATCAAGCTCAAAAACCTCATATTTGTCATGCCAATTCAGCATATCTCCAGCTTCAGTCGTTGCTTCAGCAACAGCAACAACAACAATTTCAACAACAACATCCGCACATTCAGTCGTTGTCACTTTGTCCAACGTCATCCGCCGCCGCCCCAATGCCAATGTCCGTCTTATTGGCCGAAATGTTCAGCAGAGGGTGAGCATAATAATCCTAAACGTTGTTTTTTTCGCGGATTAGCCGAAAAGGGTTGGCTGAACATATCACGAAAAGAAACATCGGACGTTTTGCTTGTATTTGTGCTCTAATCCCCCCCCCCTCCCCTCCCACTCTTTTTCATCATCAATTAGAGGGGATTTGGAGGATGTCGGAGTTGTTTATGTAAGGCGATCACATCACTATGGACGATGGAACTGGCGAAGACGGACCATAAAAAATGTCGGCTAACACTCAAAAACCATTAATTTTAACCGGTAGCAGGGGGGTCTTTAAAGCTTCTGGGGCATGCCGGGGAAGCAGTTCGGTGATCACTGACAACTCACGGCAGTCCCGATAGGAAGAGAAAACGCCCGAAATGAATGCCGTCAGGGAGAGGAAAAGCCCTCAATTCTCGAGATTAGGGTTCAGCCCGACCCCTCGGGGGCGGAAAAGTCGGGGTCGGGGTTGGCCATGTCGGGGGTCGGGGCTGAACCGTACTCGAGATCACCGATTTCGAAAGTTTTAGTGCTCTTCCCGTGGACGGCAAAACGTCCGCCATCACGGACCGGTCGGTGTCGTCGACCACCGTGGCCCCTTCGGAAAGTGCGGCCGCCTCCTCCCTCTCCTCCTCCGTGTCCACCGAACAGCAGGACACCGGCGACCTTTGCGGCAGTGTTCCGTCGTCTGGTGGTGCCAACATTCTGGTGCCGTCCAACGATAAAGAGGGTAAAAATCCAAAAAGCCACGGAAACTTCGGACAATCGGTGACTCATTTCCCCCATTAGGCTGGTGTCGCAACAAGAAGTACATTCAAATCGTCAAAAAAGGTCAGTTCTGTCAACCAAAAACGGAAATTGCTTCTGTTTTTAATGAGAATAAAATCGCCGAAACTTCCATTGACTTGTAAGCGGACGATCTTTCAGGCTACCGGTGTTTGGTGTGCAACAAAGTGTACGGTCGCTACAACTCGGTCAGCTATCACGTGACCATTTACCATCGGAATCCGCCCATTCGATGTGAGGAGGAGGGCTGCCAGTTCACCACCAGGTCGGAGAGACGGACAAACGACCAATCACCAACCACAACAAAACTGTATCCCTTCAGAGAAGCTCGTTACATCCACTTCCACAAGTATTACCGTCATCAGATCGCATTGCCGGAGTCCATCGATTTAGGCAAGTCCTTCTTCGACTCATCCTACCGATTGGGGGGGGGTCTCGAGTCGAGACTCTCGACTCGCTTTTCAAAGTCTACTTCATTCTTCCCTCAGCTTCACGCAAATGTCCTCTGATTGGCTGCAAGCACGTGTCGAAAAGCCCGGCCATGCTGGACAAGCACATCCACCGCCACGTAGCGGACTGCTTGAAGGATGCCGTCTATGTGTGCGCGATGCCGGCGAAGGGCGGCGAGTCGGACGTGGAAGTGCAGGCTGACGACGAACAAGAACAGTGCCAATTCAAAGCGAATGGGCACGAAGTAAGCGGCGGACGCGGGCGAAAGGGGGGGGGGAGGACAATTTTCAAATTCGGGAGAATTTCCTTTTGCCTTCAGGCAATGTACGAACATCTTTTGTCTGTGCATTCGACAGGCCCCCGCGTGGTCAAAATGGACGAATATCAGCAAATAGAGAAAACAGTGCCGACGGCCACCCGAAACCACCAGCAGCAAACACCGCCCATTAGCGCATCCGCACCCGCAACGCCGCCGACGCCAAGCAGTGCGCGAGCATTCCCTTGCGACCAATGCAACTTCAAGTGAGTGATCGAAGAGCAAAAGACCTCATTAACCCTTTGTGCAAAAATGGTTCGCCGACAGGTCGGACTCCTCCCCCCCCCCCCCTCTCGCCCACACATTTTATACATTTCAACGTTCCGTCCCTTTAGGGGACGTACGATGGTCGCGTTGGAACAGCACAAAGTCCAAAAGCACCAGCGAGCACGGACGGGAACACTGCCAAGCGTGACCCCAATGGCGGGCATGACGGCTCCAACCGAAACAGTTGTTCATCAACAGAACGGCGGAAGGTGGGTGGACACGGCAGGGCTTTATGTTGATCATCTGCACGTTCATTTTGTTAGCTCAAAAACATGGAGGATTTCCGTCTAAATCCCCCAAATGGTTCAGTCCCCTCAACGGTCTGTCGCTGCTCTCCGGCGTGTTCTCTTCAGTCGGTGGTGCCTCTCTGCCCGACTCGCCATTGTCGCCGGCCGGCACTGTCTCCGGCGGCGGTCTGTTCCCGTCGGCACTTCCCGCGCCGCCGCTTCTTCTCAGTGCGTCGCCGTTCCTTCCGTCCGTCGTTGTTGATCAGCAACATCTGCTCGCCCAACTGATCGCCGCCCAACAAAAATTGTTGGCCTCCTCACTGCTCGGGTCGCCGCCGCCGCCTCCGCAGCACAGCGAACAGTCGCCGGTGACGACGGGCGTCGTCGACGACTCCAACGGCACACCGAAATTGTTATGAAACGAATGCGTGCCGCCAATTGACCGGCTTATGAATTTTCAGCTTATACTCGCATAAGCAGTGGTTGTTGCCGATGTTCCACCCATGCCGAAAAGTTCCTATTCTCTGTCTTTGTGCCCTGCCATTAAATGCGATTGAATGAAGACCGACAAAAGCTATTGTTTACTCCATCTGCTTGATCGTTTGTTTTTGCCTTTCCTTAAATCCCCCCCCCCCCCATCTTTTCCGGTAAAAGCTTTATGCCCCACCAACTTTTATTTCCAAAATCCAATGGTTTTCCTCCCCACCTCCCACCACCCATTGCGTACTTTCACCTTCAATTTTTGTTTTTTTAAATCGACAATTTACAATTCTTATTTTAAATCAATCAAATTGTTAACGTGTCCATTCATTTTCCTTACTAACAGAGCAAATCGATGGCAGTTTTCATAACAAAATTTTATTTTTCTTAAAAATGCTCCATTCCCGGACTTATGTAAGTGCCGAAAACAATTAAACGTATACAGTAGGTATGTAGTAATTGCAATTTTAATAAAATTATACTATTTAATGGTACGTAAACAAAAAGTTATGAACAAATGGCGGACGCTATTGTGAATTATAAATTATACGTTTTTGGTTTGAGGGGGGGGGGGGGGGGAAATTGACACGGAATAATGAACAGACAGAGAGGGAGGAGGAGAGGGGAATCAAAAGGAGGGGAGGGGACAACATCCCTCCCGGCAACGCACGCCCATTTCAATTTAGGAAATGCACGTGCACACACTAAACATACCTAATTCACTCCAAAATGATAACTTTGGTTTAAAAACAACACGCGTTGAAGATCTTAATAAAAACAATTCTCGAGAGAATCAATAATTATAAAACCTTTTTTGCCCCCATCTCCATTCACCCCCCTTTATCTTAAATACCTAAAAGTGTGAGCTTTGGAAAATTGAACAAAACAAAAGTTAGCTTTTGGTTTGTTTGTTTATAGAGCGTTTGCCGAATTGAAAGGGCTGTAAATTATGAGAACCGGCTCAAAAATGCCATCAAATGAGACTGAATTACACAAAAAAAGAAGAGGGAGGGGGGGGGGGGGGTAAAGAAAGTGTTTTGTGTTGGGAATAAAGTGTTTTGTGTGATGGAAAAGGGAATGGCCATCGCGCAACTGTTGAAGGGGAAGGGGAGGAAGACGCTGTTGAATCAGGACTTCGACTTCCCTAAACGGCTTTAGAATCACTTAAACGGTTAAACACAACAAAGGCATACCGCCAAATCCGAACAGTTTGGAGCTCGAAGATTTATGTGGCGCGGACAACGGTTTGGTGGGCGACGTTCCGCCGACGGAGGACGGCGGGGCGGGGGACGTCGGCGTGCCCAAACTCCCGCTGCTGTCCTTTTTGCCGCTCCTGGTTCAGCAAAAATTTGTTATAAATTGATTAAATAAAATTAGTTCGTTACGACCCAAAAATATAACAAATAAAGATGCCCAATCCCATCCGGAAATTTAAAAACTCACAAGCTAATGGCTCCAATGGAATTGGCCAACTGATTCTGATACCTCTTCGGGTCGACCAAAGCGTTCAAAAATGTCTAAAAAGGTGAAATGTTCGTTGCTCAATTCAAATATCAACACGCTGCCACCTTTTGTTGGTCCAATTGTGCCGACAATTTGGCCAACCACTGCTCTTTGTCGTCGGCAGACGCCGCCTGCGCCACGTAAGTGGCCTGTTGATTTGGGTCGCTGCTTTGAAGGACAAAACGCAACGGTTCGTCGGGGACCCTCTCGTCTAGCATCATTTTGTTAACCTGAAAAGAAATTAAAAATTATTAAAAAAACCTAATTGAGCACAATGCTGAGCTGAAATACATAATGGATGGGCTTGGCGACCAAAGTAAATACAATATTATAATTCAAAATATTTTCATTAAATTAAAAAAAAACTAGTGGCTATGGCCAACCATTATTTGGTTCTTGAAGTTGTACGTCGGATTTCCGTACTCCTTCCTCGGCGGAATGCATTCGGCGATGATAACGGACTGCTCGAAAAGAAACACCCGCCGCTCTTTGCCCTTAAACGGCTGGAAAACGCCTCCGTCGGAGATGAACAAAGTGCCCTAAAAATGCAATTTGGCGATTGGACATTTCCGTCTTGGCCAACAACGACTGACCTGGAAAATCAGCCTTCCCTGCGCGGTAAGATTGCCCTGGAAGCCCTGCAGGCGTCCGACCTGCATCATATCGTCGCACGCTTTCGGCACCACGCGCATAATGTCGTGCGCGCGCTCCAACACTTCAGCGTTGTCGCCGGATCGGTGCGTGTACTTGAGAATATCGCTGAGCATCAGCTGATACCTGAACAATAAAGTGACTGTGTTAGAGGGAAGGCGGGCAGACAAAGCGGCGGGGAGAGAGCGCAGTTTCCAAACAAAGAAATTCCCTAACAAAAGTGCAGTCAGTAAATATATGGAAAATGCATTCCCTAAAATCGAACATTTTTTGGAATAAATGTTTAAAGAAAAGGCAGTAAAAACTGAAAATACACACTTAGAAAACAATTTTTTGGCTTGTCCCTCTCCCGAAACCCGAGGTCTCTGGCTATGCCCTTGTCTGATTCGGCACATTATTAGAACACAGCTCGACCAACCATAAGTTTTAATGATAAAAGGAAAATTCACTTTGTGATCCGTTGCACGGGTTTAATTAGCAGATCGGAAAGTGCCACTTTGTGTCCCAGCTTCTCTTTGATGTCGGAGAACAGCTGCTCAAAAGAGTCCTGGCTGACCAGGAAATCCGACTTTGGCTTGTTTTGGCAATATTTGACATAAAATGTGTGCAGACGACGTTCCTACAAAATAAAAACAAAAGAAATACTTAATAATTATTTTTTAGCAATTACGTATTTAATGAAGGCATTCCCTGCCGCGTCGTGGTCGTGTAAACTTTTCTCAACCTCTTTCAGAAAGAACGTTTTGTGGAAGTCGAGAATCTGTTCGATGTTGGCGAAGATGATCTTCACCTTCTCCCTGTCCTCGTCGCTCAGTTCCATCTCCCGCAGAGAGGCGATGTAACCGTCTATTGAACGAATTAAATGGTTGTGTTTATGCAGACGAAACGCCAATTATTAGTGAGTGATAACCCCCGTAAAGCATTGACGAATAAGCCCGCCCATTTTTATTTTAAACCTGAGATGGAAGCCAAGTCCTGGACGTACGTGCGCTCGGACTCCACCAATTCTTGCAGAACATAACTAAAAATATGTGAATGTGACATTCATTCTCGATTGTAAGAAACAAAAGGGTCCCTCCCCGCGGGGGGGGGGGGGGAGGCGGGGGGGGGGTGTCCTTTTTTCGACGTGCGCGTCACGTTACTCCAAAAAAATGGGAGACAGCGGGCTCTTTGAAATATGTAAATTTTGTGGCGTGTTTAAAGAATAAATTTAGAAAAAGCCATATCATTACATGAAGGTACGTAATTTCTTCTAAAATAGTTGTAAAAATATTGGCTGATGATCGAAAGTTGGAAGAAATATATACCTTCTTTTGAGTCGGGCGCTCTCTTCCGAACTCATCGCCTCCACCGGTGTGTTGGACGCCGCATTCGTTAAGCTGCTGGTGGCCTCATCGGTAGCCAGACACGCGTTGTTCGATTCGCCAGCCATCTGAAAAAAGGTGAAAAATTAGTTCGAACAGAAAAAAAATTAACAAAAAAAGGCAATAGAAACCCATAAAATCATGCAATTTTTGATAAATGAAAAAACAATACAATTAATATTTGCTTGGATTTCTAATATTGAACTGTCGCCACTTTCTGTTATGGCAATTGATGTGAAGGATATGGCCAACTGAAAAGACATTCTTTCACATCGATTGCAGATTCAGCCGATGACGGGCTGTGGGATGTGTTTGTGCGTTTTCTTCCCTTAACCAATGCCCCCCCCCCTTTTTTCTTCGCGAGATCGTGGGGGGAGGAGGAAGAAGAGGGAGGGGGGGGGGGGGGGGGGGGGGGGGGATCGAGAGAGTTGGCTCAAATTCTAAGACAAAAATTAGATCAATTTGGCAGAAAGAGGCGGCAGAGAAGACAATGAGAGGCTGCCAGAGAGTGGGAAAAGTTGGCGAAAAAAAGTAATGGGAAATGTCGAACAACAACTAATGCTCATGTTTATAACGACAAACGGACAACTTCATGCGCGAGACCGAGCATAATTAACAGAACAAAAAAATGAACTGTTACGTAATAAACTAAGGCGGACGAATGTCATTGGGCCGGCCCGAGGATTAACAGAAAAAGAAAGAAATAACGCAAAGGAAATGAAGAATAATCGATGGAATAACAAGAATATTAAATATTTAAAATCCCGAAAAAAGTTATAATGATGTTCGAAATGATAATGCTAGAAAATTCATTTTCAATAAAATATAAATTCACAAATAAATACCGTAAACGAGAAATCATGTTTTCGAGTCTAGAAATTCTATTTTAACTGGGTGTTTAGCAACATTACCTCCAAGCTGTTCGGCTGCTGTGCCAATCCCTCGCCGTTCACCGCTTCAGTTGTGCCAACAGCACTGCTCAACTGACTCATGGGAGGCGGAAGGTCCGGATCACTAGCCCTTGTGATGGCAGAAGAGGGCAAAGGTTGGGGGAGAGTTGTTGTGGCCGTTGTAGATGATGATGGAGGTGATGATGACGGATGACAAACGGAGGAGAGGACGGGAGGAGGAGGAGGCGAAACGGGCAGAAGATCGACGCCGGAATTGGAAGCGACAGCCGAAGAATGGAACGACGACGATGATGACTGGTCGAAGGAGGTGCAGGGCTGGTCGAACGTGACGTTTGGATTTGAAGGCGGCCGCTGGGGATGGTGGTTATGATGGTGAGACGATTTGGAGGTGGACTGATTTGACGAGAAGAAACGGCTGAAAAAAGTGTATTTGGACTTTCAAAATCAATTGGTGAAAACGGGAAAAATTTGGAAGGAAAATTGCCCCTTGAGAAAATTGGCTCCTCAACTAAAAAATGCCCTTCAAAAGTTTCACACAGGCTGTGACAATAAGGTAACAATGAGAACAATTGTGTCCTCCATTCAGGAAATCGCATCTGGACATTTCGTGCCAATGCTAACTGCATTTTGTCCTTCATCCCCCACCCCCTCTCGCCCTTGCCCCCCGACCCCCTCCCACCCACAAAACCATTCACAACAACCACTGAACAAAGAAGAATGTGGCGGCTGTCGTTGTCAAAGAGTGTGGGTCGAGAGGACTTTGCCGTGGGCATTGAACGCACATTGCCCGAGGGAAGGGGAAAAGAGAGAGAGAGGGAAAGAGAAAGGGCGGCGGGAAAAGGAGGCAATAATTGTTTTCTCGCTAGCAGCAAAATGTTAATGGCCGCAGTGAGGAGGAGGAGGAGGGATGGTGATGATGATGATGTCCCACGCCCTATGCGAAAAGTCGATTCGCCAAGGGCGATACGAATATGCGGAAAATTTCATCAAAAGGTTAAAAACCCGGAAATTGGTGGAAGGAAAATGATGAAAAACGAGGGGAGGGGAGAGAGCACTGAGAAAGGAATAGGTGACAGAACGCGACTTATTTTTGCAATTCGCCACCCTCCCACAAATATGACAATGCAAAAAAAAATGTTATGAAATTCCCCCTACAAATTTTGCGTTTCACACCCAAGACGAGTGCGAACTGCGGCTTCTCCATTTCAACTCTCCAAAAAAGGAATATATGGCGCTGATGTTTGCCTAGAGCAGGCGCAGAAATTATGGACTTCCGCTGGAGGGGAGGACAAACGAAAGAAAGGAGTGGAGGGGGGGGGGGGGGGCGGGAATTAAAAAAGCCCGACGACTCACTCAGTCGACTGAATTAAGCAAAAGCGAAAGGATCCCCTCCCCCCTCCACCCCCCCCCGTTCCCTCCAACGCGTCCCGAGCATCCAACGACGACTAATGCACTTCTTTCCCCACCACTTTTAGGCGAGGTAAGCGCACAATAATCCCCCCCCCTCCCCGGCATTATTGGCAACTTTGAGGCGCAATATGCTCATCATCGCCCACTATCACAAACGGTTGTTTATTTTGGACCGTTTAAGTTGGAGAAAATGGAATGGATCAATAGGTTGGTGTGCTACACGAAAAGCGGTGAACAGCAGCAGAATAAATAAAATCGAATACGAAGGGTTCACTCCCGCATATTTGAAGTAGAAAAAAAAAATGGAAAAAGCCGTGGAGGGGAGGAGGGTCGGTCCTCCTCCATGCATGGAGTGCTTATTCGTGGCGAATTTGGCAAATGAAATTTGCCGCGGCTGGCGAAAGGAAGGGGGGGGGGGAGGAGGGGAGGAAGTTTATCAGAGGAAAAAAGGGGGGGGGGGTGCTGCAGCTGACGCTCCCCCCCCCCCTCCACTGCCCACTACTCACCCACCACCAAACCCAACGAAGACGGCAAAATTAAGGCGAATTCAATTATTCAAACGTCCCCCCCCCACCACGGAATCGAACGGTTGGTCTAATGAAGGGGAGTGCGGGATGACTTCTTTACAAAGATGGAATGGCGGACTTATTGAACTTCAATTTGATAGGTCAATAATTCAAAAAGTTCAGATTGGCTGATTTCATTCCTTTCACTCCCAAAAACTTTTAATTTCGCTGAGTTTCCAAAAAAACGAAAATTTAAAAAAGCATTAATTTTCTCTTCGATAAGATGAGAAGAAATCCTATGCTTATAAGCAATTTACATACATTTTGCTATGAATAAATAGTTTACGGGGGCCAATTCTATTTTATGATCGGGAAATTATTCTTAATTGAATTGGATTCAATCATAAGGCAATTTGGAAAAGAAAAAACAGACCGTATCGATGTCCGTTTGGCACTTAATGCAGTCGCGAGGGTATGCGTCTCATCCGCTGGAGATTGTGAACTGATCCCCGACGGCGATTCTGAAATTTGGTTAGATTATACAAAAATGACACGATATAACAGAGGTGGGTCGAAACCTTTCGCTCGATAATTTAAAGGTTTTTTTTCTTTCGCTTCGATTCCAAAAATTAAAAAAGAAAATACTTTCTAATTTATTGAAACTCTAAAAAATTTTCTTTTGACTCACCCCTGCATTATAAAACCAATTGAATTGTTTGAAATCATTTTTTTTTGCACCGTTTGGAAATTTTTATATTTTTTTTTCTTTTTAATTATGGACCTACACCTTTTTCTGAATTAGTAATGGACAAAACAACTGAAGGCAATTCAGAAGTGCTTGTCCGTCGTGAACTCTCCGCGGTGGCACGTCCGTTGTGCTCGACGGTGGTGGAAGTCGAAAACCATTTTTTGCGATTGATCGCAAACGAAAAACGCTTTGGTAAGCCACCAAAAGCCTCCATTTCGGAGGTCCCTTTTGAAGGGAAACTTTTTGCCGATTTCGGTACCTGCAGCCAAAAGTAAAAAGGATAGGCTTATTCTGGCTTCGAGTAATTGACAACCCAAGAAAACGCATTTCTGAACGCACGTGCCTGAGGAGAAGAAGAACAGCAACAACATTCATCCGCACTTTTCTTTTTGACCGATTGTTGTGGAGAGAAAGTTGGCCAACGAATGTATGAAAAGGAAGACTTTTTGACCGGGTTATGACGTGTCGCGAAATTTGCTGCTTCGTTAAATCCATTAAAGATCGCCGCTGCAGACCTACAAACATTTGCACGTCATTTTATGAAACATCATTAAATTAATCGCGGACAGTTTTTTCCGCTGTTGATGCTGCTCCTTCTTCGAGCAGCTTTCAACGTCTTTGTTGTGGTCCTCCTCGATGGTTTGGGATCGGCCAAATCGTCGCGAAAGCATTGTCGGAATCAGAATTTCAGAAAGTAGTGGGCGCAACACAGCCGTACAGTCCACCAATTACGGGCTTATCTACGAGATTTGGTTGTAATGAAAATATTGCACACAAATCGATTTTCAAGAAGTTGACTGAAATGATTAAAAAAGATGATGGACTCGATTTGAAGGAGGATGAAGGTTGGAAGTGAACAAACATGCGCTTTGGACAGAACGAACGGGCGGACGAACGGACGAGAGCATATCGGATATAACACGCGAACGAAACGAACGATTAATACGTGGAAAAGCGGCTAAAACGAACAAAATTTTCGCTGTGTAAGTTTGTTCAATCGCAGATAGAAAAAAAGACGCCCTCAAAAGAGCGGAAAGGCAGCAAAAAGGTAAGTGGAAGAAAGGAAAGAATGGTAATGGGAGATGAAGGGAGGAGGAGATAAAGAAAAGAATAAAAGGAAGCTGAGCCTCCCCCCCCCCGCAGGGAATGAAGAAGATCCCTTCGCCTCACCTCCCCCTCCTCCTCTGCTCACCCGGAGCAACTGAATCTCTTCCGGCATTAGCTAATTATTTGCGAGGCCAAGCAAAGACGTGAAATGAAAAAGGCTTTTTTTGCTCGGACAAAATGCTTTATACTGATTGGGCGCGCAGTAACTTTCCCAACTCAGCAAAGCTCAGTGCAGTCTTTTTTTATTTAATTATAGATTCAAAACTACTTTCGATCCAATAGGGCTGGTAAATGCAGAAGTTACGTTTGTAAAACAAAAGAAATAACAATTCCCGAGGAAGCAATGCCGTAGACAGAAATGCCAGTGCCAATAAACGCAACAAGGTAGCACAAAAAGGCGGATTTCGCCAAAATCGATATTTCAAAGTAAAGGAGAGGAATGCCGCTGCACTCTTCATATAATGTGTGCTCACGTCCTTAATTTCTATGGCATTTTTAGTGTTTATTTGCCTTTGGCTGGCGGACGTTAAGAATTCCCACAAATTCAATTTTAACATAACACAAGAAACAGGAACAGGTCAAACCTCGGTTTTTTGAACGAGTGAGTTCTACGAGAATTGGAGGAAGAGGCGCTGAACGGACGCAAACCCAAAAAACACTCGCAGTGGATGGCGGAGAAAGGGGGGGGGGGAAACGCCCGCTCCCCTCCCCCGCGACAAATTTTATTGCTTAAGCACTCCCCCTCATGCCCGTTACTGGCACTTTAACGGCTGTCATGGATCTCTGTTTACCCAGCAAATGCCACCCCTCCCCCACTGGCGAGGTCAAATGCCTCACTTGCCAAGCAGAATATTTTCATTTCCTAACGGTGCATTTGCCTTCAGGCAATCATGAAAATTAAAATTTCCAATTTTAAACCCACCACATTCTGGCGTAGTATGCGATGCCGTCGCGGCCACGAGGATGCGCCGTGGGACGAATCCCGTCGATTTCGTTCGTCCACTGCTTGACGAAACGTTGTTGTTGTTGTTCACCAGCAGTGTGACACGAACAAACTCGCCATTATCGCTCTGATGGGAGAGCATCTCCACCCTTTGACCCGAAATCACACAGAGCTGTTCAGGCCTGTCTGCCGTGAAGTCTTCGGCCACCAGCCATTGCCTTTCCTAAATTTGTTTTGCGTAAAATACTGTTTAATAAGAAAATACCCCCCTGGGCTCTAAACAAGACACGCGTAAGAGTCAAATATTCTTTCATTAGTCTTTATTTTGGTTAAAAAAAGCGGTGATTTTTTCATTGCCTTTGTTCACTTTAAACCTCAATTTTTCTGTCCTGGCAATGAGTAACTAAAAAAGCTGATGAACTGCTCGCTTTCTCTGCGGGAATAGACGACGGGCCAAAATCGTTGTTGCCGGAAGGCCCAACCGGGGAGTGGCGAAAAGAACCGGCCAATTTACGCCTTGCCCGATCATAGAGATTTTCGGTGTGAGAGCGAATGGATCGAAATGATTTGGAATAGCTCAACATTCCGGAGATGTTTCATAAATCTGATGAGAAATTCAGATTTAAAAAATAAAGATGCCCAGACAAATGAATTGCTTGAAAGATGAGAAAGATTCAAAGAAATTCTTCACCAATTATGCAAAATTACTCTCTAATTTCGCACACTTCTCAATTTTCGTCCCATTTTAACCTTTTTCCCAAAGAAAAATGACTCCGTCTAAATTCGAATTTTTGAAATATTTTTTTGTAGAAATAATGAGTTGAAACAAAAGATTTCGTCGAGAAATATTTTCAAAAAAATATAAAGTGTATTCTTTTTGGATGAAAGGGGGGATTAATTCCTGCTACCAAAAAGTGGGTGCTAAACAATCTCTAATTATTTATAAATTGAAAAAAATGATGCTTTTGGATAGCTGGGAATGGATCAATATGTGGTGGTGGCTGGACGAGTGTGTGGAAAGATTAGTTCGTTCAGCTATTGGAATAAAAATGGAGAAAAATTCTCGCGTACGGGAGTAGAAGTGGTGCACGCAGCCAACGGGCTGTTCTGTGTGAGTGTATGGCAATGATAATTAGGGGCAGGGGGGCGTTGGGCGAGGCAACCACCCACAACACTCATTACTCCACCACCCAACCGAAGAGAAAATTATCTCGCGGCAGCAAATTTTGTGCCAATGGTGAAATGAGATCCCACCAGACCGGTGCCACTCTCTGCGCCCCGCTGCCGGCGGACTGTCCCACAGCTGGGCCAGTCCCTTAGTTAGTCAGCTGCTTAGAATTCGTTCGACGTCCTTTTGAACGGCAAATAAAGGCAATGCAAGGCCTTGCCTGTCCCCAGCCTGGGCCTGGCGTCATTTCCCTTTTCTTCCGCGGTCAATGCACACGCGTTTTGTCATTCCATTTCCCCCCCCCCCTTTACGATGCACATTTTTGTGAAAGGGAAACATGACAGAAAATACAAATTTAAAAGAGATTTGGAATTTAAGTTTTCCAAAACATATGTTAAATAACTATAGTATTATATATAAAGGATTAAAGAGATAAGCATTTGCATATTTCAAAAAAAAAAGTTTAAAAAAAACGAATGCTTGTACCTGTCGCTGTTGGACAGACCGACTTTCGCGCTGAAGCAGACTCTTCCAGTAGTCATGAATTGAGGACATGGAAGAGGAAGAGATAGGAAATGAGCGCGAATTCGCCATGCGCCGTCTCTCTTTCTGCTGCTCAGTTTCTGTCTGCGAACTGCGAAACGTCATTTTTGTTCTTTCCAATTGGTCGCGAAACGTTTTGAATATTTTGTAGAGATTATTGGAATTGTTGTTGTTGTTGTTGTTGCTGGTCGAATTCCGTCGTTTTTGGTTCTGTGCTTGTGAAGAATAACTGTGCGGAGGAGGCATGTTTCGCGGCTCATTGGCACTGTAAAATTCGCTGTCTTCCTCAACGATTGAGGTGAACACCATGGACGAACAAGGAATTGTAGCTGTATCTTCGACTGCTTGTCCGCTTTTTTCGTCGTCTGTTTCATTCCCTGCGTCCTCGACATCCGTGGGAAAACGAGAGGGTAGCAAGTCGACCATCGAAGAGCTCGTTTTGAGTGGGGACGAAGTTGGAGGAAACAATGACGATAACGAATTGTGTGGAGCGGCTTCGAAGACTTCTGGACAAGATCTTTCAGTCAGCTTTAGAGTGGTCGGCAATGCATTTGGCGAATAAAACACTATCGAACTACGGGTTTCCAACACTTTGCTCGCTGATTTTGGTTCAGTTGGATTAAATTCTCCATTAAAAGGTGAATAAATTGGATGGAAATGGTCCATTTTGAAGAGAACTTCAATTTTTAAGGTTGATCAAGAAAATATTTAGAATGTAATTGAGAGGGTTTAAACGTGAATTGGAGTCGAAGATCTCGAAAAGATGGTGATCATCAAATCGATCAAAGTTGAGAAAGCAGAGGGACACAGAGAAGGCCCGCCGCAGATAATACCAATTGTTCTTTACTCCCCCCCCCCCCATAAAGTCTCCTAGCTCAGTCTTTTTCGCCATAACACCGTTAAAATCGTCCTTTTCATTTTTTACCCATCCCCTTTCTTTCTCTCTCTTTTCACTCTTTCTCTCTTTTCACTACTTTCTCTCTCTCACCGCCCTTCGATAATTCCAGTTTTTTTCTTTTTCTTTAAATCAAAACTCACCGGTTTGCCTCTAAATGAAACGATGCCATTCGTATCCGCCTCATGTCGAAGGACCACTTGCTGATGCGGCCGCTGTACGCTGTTGTTGGTGGCGGTGCACGATGCATTCTCCAGGCTTTGTGCCGAATTTCGGTCTTCTGTCGCTTGAATTGCTACTGCGGACGAGGAGAGTACTGCTGTTATACTGGACTGAGAATCCCGAGACGAGCGATTTGTGCCGCCAGCAGAAGTCAGCGAATTTTCATCTAAACAGAATTTTTTTTAAATGAACGAAAAGAATTCTGATAGTTCTGCCTGTTTTCTGTTGACGTCCCATGTCCAATTTCAAATCTCTCAACATTTTCACCCATGAAATTCGCACGGCCTCACTGTTTGCCTTCAACACCGTTGTGTTCTGATCGTTTTGATGAGGAAAAGCACTTTTCCGCAGGCCAAATTTTGTAATATCGCCCTCTATGTGCTCCACAACATGGACTTCTCGCAACTGTTAAGACAAATGATGACATATCACCCACTCAACCACCATCAAACGGTCCGGTATCATCCTCCTCAAACTCACCAGAATGCTATCTTTGTACACATAGCCCATCTTTTTCGAGCTCAGCTCCTCCTTCTTCGTGAACACAATGTTCGACTCGAAAAGAAACACTTGAAGCTCCCGCTCACGCTTAAAATAGCGTTTCGGCTCGGAGACAAGGAAAGTGTCCTGCATGACAAAATCACCGACAGCAATACCCTAAAATGACATCCATAAAAATCAAAAAATCATCTTCTAAGCAGACCACCTGACTATTTTCAAAGCTTTTGAGGTGCATGCGATCGTTAGCAAGTTTTGGGATGCTGAGTACGATCTCGTAAGCATTCTTAATTTCCTTCGAGTTTTTGGCGCAATGCTTTAGCAGCTCCTTCAGCAGAATGTGATATTTTGTCACCCGCTGAACGGGTTTGATGACAAGCGACTGAAGGTCGTGGGACAGTTCGATGCCATTTTGTTCTCGGATGTCCTATCGGAAGGGAATGTGCGACTTTGACAATATGCAAATGCAAGTGGTTTTACATTGAACATTTTAATTGTTTCCGGAAGACAAATGAGGTAATTGTTCTCCTCCTTGTTCAGACAGTAATCCGCGTACAATTCTTTTAGTTTTTCCATCCATTCAATAAAACAATAGCCAACATCTTCGGGATTCATCGCATAAGCCACCAATTCGCCAAGAAAAACACTGAAAACACATTTTTCTTTTGAAATTCTAAAATTGGTTATAATTCGTCCAAAAACCCAACCTGCAGTGAAATTGATAAAGCTCTTCGATGTTCCCAAAAATTTCGCGTTCTTTCCCTCTGATTGCCATCGGACACATTGAGCCAGACGTACGATAACCGTACAAATATATGTCAACGCAGCGTCTTAACTTTACGCATAAAAACAAACAAAAATTGATAACTTTGAAAACAACTATACCTTAGGTCCTCAATATAATCCTTTTCAGACTTCAACAATTCCTTCATCGGCTCCAAAATTTTCCGGTTTTCTCCATCCTGATCAGCCGTACATTCCTTGGCACTCAACTTCTCGTCTATTGTGCTGTCGCTAAAGCGATCCAAACTGAGCTTTTCTTGTTCCTGAAAAACAATCAAATCTCACGTCTTTGAAAAGCATTTAATTTTATAAGTTTTTAAATCCTCTAAAACCTAAGATAAACTCTAATTTGTAAGTGTCCTAACACCACAACCCGTCAGTCCAACTGCAACTGTACTTACCGATTTTCGGCGCTGAATGTTCGCCTCGTCCAAACTCAGCGCGGCTCTGACCACTTGCTCGCACTCCATCACCATTTCCCATATGTTCTTGAACTTTATCTGGGCCAAACTGCAACCGCTCTTCACCTCCGTTACGTGCAATTCGTTCAGACGGCCCTCCATAAAATGTTTCGTCTCCTGAAGGAGTTTGCGCGTTTCATAGCGCTCCACTTTGACCAAGTCCCACTGCTCAAGACAGCGTTCTAACAGCTCCTCCATTTTTGCTCGGTGATCACCACGGTTCTTGTTGAGTTGGTCAACAGTATGCTTGATTTTGGCACAAGTTGCCATCTCCCGATCTGACCAATCAACAATCTGAAAGCAATTATCAAAATTGTGATTAGTTATTACTGTCTTCAGCTATAAAATGTTTCAACATACTCTAATGCATTGGTTACTTGCCAGCCACAAAACTCACTTCCTTCACCATCAATTGGATTTTGGTTGCGTCTCGGCAATGTTCTAACTGCGCATTTGTGTTCATCCACAGGCGAAAGATGAAGGCTTGTCGTTCACGGACGGTGTCTTTGCATCTTTGCACCTCAAAAAGTCGCATTTCCATGTGTTCCCGTGGAGCGTCGCATCGTCTGATTTGGCGTATGAATTGATCGGCAGTCCGTTGGGCATAGACACTGGCCTCCATGAACCGCTCCTTGTGGCTTTGGTGTTTCTCAATTCGCTCCTGAATCGCCTCATAGCACCACTGAAGCGTGTCCCAGTCCCGCGATTTGCAAAAATGTTTCTCTCCGTCCCCCAACAGATCGTTCTCAATCGATTGTGAAGTCGGCAAAAGCTTAAAATGTCGAATTGGCACATAAATGTGAGTTATTTTGCAACCATTCGTGTGTATTTGTAGTAGGAATTTGCGGCCGAAAGCAATTTGCTCCTGGAGTCCATCAGCCCCACCAAAGCCTGCCATTTGGTCTTGACCTCAGTGCAAAGGTTTTCGGCCTTGACACGAGTTTCGGCATGCGACTCCAGCGCCAGTGTGAGCAAATTCGAGAATTTTTCCTTCTCATCATAGAAACGATTCACATTCTCTTCAGTCGACTAAAATTGCAAGTGTCTCAAAGCGGACAAAATAAAAACAGCGGACAAAACCTCGATTCCGATGCGAAACTCGTGGAAATAACGCAGTTCCATGTCCACCTCCTGTTGATTGCCCGGAATGAAATAAAGTTGCATCAGCCGCATCTGTTCACGCTCGACAGCGCCAATCACTCCGTTTGCAATTTGGCGCAGTTTTCCCAATTGAATGCTGAGCTCAATTCTGTTCGACACGTCCTTGGCAATCTGTAGATGGGTGGAAAGACGCGGATGAGCAGCCTTTCTCAGGAATTGTCCATTTTTACATGCATCACTTCCTGCTCCAAGTTGTGGAGACGATTTGCTGCCGTTGTGACCATTTCCTTTAACGGCTGACTTGGCTCAACTGCGCAGAGAAGTTGCAAGTTTTTGGCATGAATCAACTAAAAAAGGAAATACCAAAACAAGCTTTGGAGGGTACACATTTTAAGGAATCAGTTTAAAAAGTTTTTAGTTAATCAAAGCAACAAAAAAATGGATGGAATTCCATTTTAACTTTTGTATATTTTAAGATGGTTACTACTTAATATGTTCTACCTGCAGTATTTCGGAGAGTTGTTTCATCGCATCGGAGACGACTTGTTGTACTTTGACGGTATTTTGGGTGTGGTATTGCTTGATGATTTCGACAGTGCTGGTCACAGAGTGTTTCAAACCCTCAAGGTCCTGTCGCCAACTCTGTTTTAAAGTATCAAATATTGTAAAGCAGCAAATTATTGGCAAAACAAATATATAATTTCGAGTTTTTCACCACTAAAAATTCAAATAAAATATGATCTTATAAGCATTCGTTCAGTCCAACTAAATGCAAGAACAGCTATGCCATATAATCAACAAGTTTACCTCCAATTGTTTGTTAATTTCGTTACAATCCCGTAAAAATGTGGAGATTTTCAATGCTGCGCTGAGGTAAATGCGCTGCTCTTGCCAACGCTCCTTTTCATGTTGGTGACGATTTTCTTAAAAATGGTGTCTGTTACGGTAGAAGAACAACAAAAGAAGCAATCAGCAGAATGTGATAAAAATAAGAAAAATAAAAATGTCTTCAAGATTCCTAAAGAATCGTCCATAAAGGTTAATTGGTGACATTACCTATGTTTCTGGTCAATGTCTGCACATGAACTGTCGCCTCCGTGTTGTCAACTTCGAGCAGTTCACGCTGCTGTTTGAGCGATTGCAACAGCTGTTGTGCCTCCACCATTACGCGTTCGTAGGCCTGCACAGTCCCGTCATTCTCCGACTGAAATTTATCCTTATTCTGCTCACAAAGCTCCACAGAATTAGGCACAATCCGAATGTTACCCATCCTGCAAGTGTAAAAATGATTTGTTTTGTGTTGATTTTCTTCATACCTGGAATCCATTCTCGCGTACCATTGCATAATCTCTTCATAATGCAGAAAAAAATTTGACGCCAAACAAAGTCTGTGTGTTACTTTGATTCATTTTGACCACAACAATTTTATGCCTTACAAATTAGTCCGGTGCTCAATGCATTTGCGGAATTTGTCAATGCGTCGTCTAAGCTCTTCGACACGCTGAAGAGTTTCGGTCCTCGTCGATTCGTCTAATAAATGGACATTGTAACGATTGAATAAGTTTCTCAAATTACCGGAATCGCGAATGATTATTTGAACCATATGAAAGATTTGTTCGGCATTTCTGTGCGTATTATGAGCAACGGCGCGAAATTTGTCATGATTTTCGCAAAATTGTGCCGCGGTCGACCGATCAACACCGATGCCTATCTTTCTTCGCATGAACGGCTCGCCATGATCGGTTAGCCAGTTCAAAACCTGAAAAACGAAACTGCAAAAATTATGCAATTATTTTTTAGCAACCGAATTCAAGTCTTGGTTGAACACTGTGCTGGACGCTTTGATTTGTATCTGAACTTTGGTAGGTATAAATTTAAAAAAAGCACAAAATATTCCACACAGTACTCACCGTCTCATTCCGCGCCTCCCAAATGCTGTGCAATTCTCTGTTTGTCCGCGTAATTTGACGAATTTGCTCCTCAACAAGTTCCCATGCAGGCAACTGCAGCGCCGACTCTCCAAAATATTTTCGGAGCACCCGTGCCAATTTGTTCGTTTCTTCAAAGGCCTCAGAATACGCTGTCTGATACAGCTTTTGAAACTCGTTGTGCCTCTGCACTGCGGTGGGCAATTCGTCCTCCGACCGGATGGAGTGCGGATCGACCCCCACATTGGGCAACCAAAGCTCGGCATTTTTGAGAAACTGTTAAATTGTTTAATTAAGCATCAAATTTAAGGAGAATTTTCAAAGGGCATTTTCCTTTAAAAGCTCATTACTACGAACATGCCAATCCATCGCCTACCGTGTCGCATTTCCTATGCATGTTCAGTGCAATTTGCAAGAGCGCCGTCCGTTGCTCAATGCGTCCCACAAATTGCGCCCAATCGGCCTGCAGTTGCTGAGAGATGCTCTCAATTCTGTTCATTCCAATTGATTGGAATTGCTGAAGAAGGCGATGGCCAACAGTGATCACTTGCTCATAACTGACTTGGATCTTCTGAAAGGACCAAATCAATGATTATCGAAACATTTAATCGCACATTGACGGAGTCGGCAAAGTCCTTGTGTTCTTTGAGAAGTCTGTTCGCTTCCATCTCACTTTCACCGATAAGCACAAATCGGTGGGTTAGCACGTTGAATTGAGAACAAATCCATTTAGACAACTGAAAAACAAACAAAATAAATGATATAGGCGAATCTCGAAAGTCGCCCAAAACTTACTATTATTTTCATACAAAATCCCCTATTATTGTCGAACAGGAAGTGTAAACGATTTGCCCACCTCTTCAGCATCCTGCTCAAACAACTTCAGCTGACAATAGCGGTCGAGATCGTTTTTTCGAGAATCCCATTTATAATAAACATTGTTTCTGCAAAATCCATGAGGTCATTGAAATGCTTTAGTCCCTAACTTCACCTTCGTATGACTAAATTTTGCAAGAGTTGGTCCATTTGTGGAAAGACTGACAAGAGATCCGGGTTGGGGCTGGTCATGACCGAGACATTCCTTGTGCTAACGCTTTGCCTGTGTCCAGAACTGGTCACTCTGTCCCTCAATGATTGGACTTCCGTCTTGAATTCGTCAATCGGAACAGCAGCTATGATTGGATATAAATCCTGGTGTTTTGCATTTGCTGCTTGTGATGATTGAACATCAACGGGCATCTCGGCATTGTCCATCTCAGTAGAAATTCGGTCCAAATTTTTGAGTATCTCACAAATTCTTTGTACAATTCTTTCAATATCCTAAAAACGTTGTTGGCATGTTAAATCTTAAAATGGACACATACTTTTCGTAGTTCGATCCATTCGTCATGATCATAAGGCATCGAACCGCCAAACTCGCGGATTATTTGGCAAAAATCAATGAATTTTGGTAGGGCTTCCAAAGAGATCATTTGAATATCAAATTTATACTTGGCAGTCGAAATTTTGTATTTTTCAAGAAATTTGTCCGGCTTCACTATGTACACACAGTTAATCGGAGCGGGGAAATATTCCTAAAATGTAAAACAAAATTTTTTAAAAAACTGCACATTAGCGTCTACCTGCAAAAATTTTAATATCGGTTTAACAATCTCCCATGTGGTCCCTCTGCGCATGTCAATTACAATCGTAAAGCCACGAGGTTTAGCATCGTCTCTTAACCGGTTTGAAAACGTTATAAAACTTTACTACAAAGTTTATAAAGAAGAAACGCACTGTGTAACGTCATAAAGATATGTGAGAAGGTTGTGCAAATGATCAGGATGAGAATTCACATCCCTTGCGGGCACAAAAATAATTGGACGATTTTCGCGGTCCCTAGAAAAAATATAGTTTGAGCTTGATTACATCTTAACCATTTTTACACTCATTTTTTATTTTTGAATTTACCTGACGCCGGGTAACAAGGCCACCCTGTCTCGAAGCACGTGCTCTATGTCTTCAGCACGACGAATAACATGGTATTGCAGCATGTTAAGATTGTATTTTATTGCTGTGGACTACATCTTTTGTAACAACATAATTTAAAATAAATTAGGTAATTTGTGTCGGTCGGTTAACTTTTGTTGAATCTAAAATATTTAAAAGTTAAATGTGACAATTTTAGCAAGTTAGGCCATTTGATTTTTTAGTGGAGCACCCAATCGATTAGGTATTATGACACGGCATGTCCTGGCACAGAAAATGTGTGTAGCGATAGCCAGTTTTTTTCCTCAATCAGCTTCTTAAAGAGGATGTTAGATCCGCTCAAACCATTCGAGGCTTTTAACGGTTTTTGTTAAAAAAATCGGTTCAAATTGTCATAGTGATTTGCGCAAATTTGAACGAACTTCTGAAAAGCACTTTTGAAAAACGCAAATTTCATCCAAAAAAAAAATTTCAGTCCCAGTTAAGAAATTCTAAACCCACAAAATGAAAGACCTGAAAGGGTAAGCGTCCCTCATTGCTCTTTCAAAAACCACAAAATGAGACTAAAATCTCATATTAGCCTGACTTGTTTTTACCGGTTAGTTGGTTTTATTGAGTCTGGTAAAGAAATCCCGATTAGATGATTTTCGGAAAAGCTCGAATTCGGGAGTCCCGATCCCGGTGTTTCCAAATTTCCCGTGACTCGATACAGGACTCGCAAAAATCCTGCGGGAGTTCCGAGCTCGCCAGGCTCTAGTTCTAGCTTTCTTTTAACATTTTCTGTTCAACTCTTTTGATTAACATAGTCAAGCACTCTCTACAAATTGATTCCAATGCTGATAAAAGTAAAGACGCTGACTGGAAAAGAAATTGAGTTGGATATTGAGCCAACGGACAAAGTCGATCGGATCAAAGAAAAGGTGAGTTCATCTACTTTGACAACCAAGAAGCTCTTAAGTAATTGAACTATTGCTTTAGGTGGAGGAAAAAGAAGGCATTCCGCCGCCGCAACAACGGCTCATCTTTGCCGGCAAACAGATGTTGGACGAGAAGACAGCCCAAGATTACAAAGTTCGTCACCAAATATGGATTAGGGTTTTCTCCGGGATCCCGTCGGATGTGTTACGTCATTCTGGTCCCGTAACCTGATCTTCGAACACACAATTTCCGAACTAGGTTTTTGATTATGGATTTGAAATTTGCACGACATTTTGCCAAATTTATTATTGGTTTTCAGCTAAAAAATGAAAATGCTTCCAGATTTACGCTTCATTAAATGTAGCAGATTTCGCCGTTTTGACCAGTTTTTTAAAGAAAAAGATTTCAGCGCATTTCGCCCCTGTCATTCTTAAAAACTATAAAAGCCAAACAAAAAAAAAAGAAGGCAAATCCTTAAAAAATGTCTAACTAATTGTAATTTTGTCCCGGACGTTTTTTATTTATTTTTTCTCCGCCCGGTTAACTACCGATGTGAAACAGAAATGATTGTTTTTTAAAAAGTTCCCAAGAACCAAAATATTTGTTGAAATTTTTCGGAGAATGTAATTTAAATCTCGACCGGGATCCCGGGTGTTTTTGGCCATGGAAATTAACGCTCGGGTTCTTGTTGTAGTTTCGGTCGCCTACCCCGTTTTTTCACTTTCGCCGGTCAGCAGTTTCTATGGAAAAATACGATTTATCTTACGCTTTTTACCATAAGGGGTTTGGAAATTATAAACTTTATAATTTGGCACTAAGGCTGATATTTATATGCACCAACAATGACCAAAAAGCATTTATTTGGTTATTCAGATCCAAGGAGGATCGGTTCTTCATCTTGTGCTTGCTCTTCGCGGAGGATGAATGGTCGCCATTCGTTGGAATTTTTGTTGGATAAAAGATTTGATTTGTCGCCCATGTTTTTTTAATGATTTTTAAACGCATTTACAACTTAATTTCGACTCATATTTGAGGATCGTTAGAATGATTCCGTCTTCTGTTTTGGTCTAACTTTTGTTCATTGGCTTCCCATCCGATCCATTTTGGGTGCGCCTTCAGTCGCCATAGTTTATGCTGTCCGGTGGGTCGAACAAACGTTTCTTCTGTCAAAGAGAGAAAATCCCTTGGGTTAAAGTGTATCAAAAATTACAATTATTGTTGGACGTTCTGGTACGTGCCATTTGAGGTGCGCCTTCAAATGCGAACTTTTTCCTAGACGGAAAATTTTAAACCGTTTCTTTAAATCGAATTCTTCCAGAAAAACTTACCGTAAACTTTGTGACAGCCCGCTATGTGGCAGTTGTGCTTATTGTATATGCCTTAAAATGGGTGAATTGTTGATGAGACAAAAAGCTCATTATTTCCTCTAGCAATTTCCGGAACAAAAAAATGGTGTCGTTCAATTGCTCTGATCAAATGGAGTCGATTGATAGTATAATTATATTTACGGAATCCAAGAAACGTCATAACCTTTTCCATTACCATTTCCGGTATTTTCTATTACTTTCCCCTCCCTATGCGTTCAATGTCTTCTGGGGAAATGTTTTTGCGATTGGATGGAAATTTTGGGTGCACTCAATCCGATCCGGATGATGGTAAAAAATAGGGAAAGTAAATGGCTTACGATGTGAGGGGGGGGGGGCAAATAAAATTTGATGAGCTCCCCCCCCCCCCAAACCGCCATTACCCCCCCCCCCCGCCTACGACAGGTGAGGCGGGCGACTACGGCAGAAATGCGCGGTTAAAAAGGGATGGGAAGGAAAAATGTTTGGGAGGCTTAGTCGGATGGAATGGGTCGGCAAAAGACGATTAAACGGTTCCGGAAAGGAACGGACGAATTTGAGAAGGGAAAGAGTTCCTTTTCCCTCCCCCTCCCCAACGGCGTTTTTCGGTCATCACTTTGTCCAAATGTTGTGCCAATGTCGTAAGATAAGAGGGGGGTTATCTTGTCGGAGAAACGATGCCGAAATAAGCAAATTGAGGTGAAAGGAAGATGAACGGAAAGACTGTGAGTGAGGGGGGTGATGGTGCCGCCGATGGGAAATGCTGACCCCCCCCCCCCCCCGGGGGGTAGTGGTGCTGATGGCAAATGCTGAACCCCCCCCCCTCACCCGCTTTGCAGTTCGGACACTCGCATTTACCGCCCCCGCCCTTCCCCGGCACGCCGTTGCCGCCGCCTCTTCTCATTTTTCCCCCGCCTTTTGGCCGTTGCTTTGAGCTTTTGGTTGCCAATCTCCCATTGCCCAATGCCGCGGTGGTTGATCCACTGCTGTTTAAGCTCAGTGACATTTGGTGCCTCGATGTGCAGCCGCTGATTGAAGTTGTTGTAACCGCTGATGGCGCTGTTGCGGCTGCTCTTTCTGTCGTTTCGTTAACGCCTCTCTTGTTATTCCGTTGTGATGCCATTGTTGCTAAACTGTTCTTCACAGTACAAACAGAGTTTTGTTGATTTGATTCGGTTGATGAGAGAGTGATTTGCTGCTGTTGCTGCTGCTGCAGTTGGGAGGGGAAACATGACGTTCCAATGTTGCCGAATTGGTTCGACATCAGACCTTAAGCAAAGCAGAAGAAGAAGCTTAAATGAGACACTAAATTTCAAGAATCTTTCCCACTTCCGAAAGCGTTGCCGAAGTACGCGCCGTTCCATCCTCCGTTTGACGGCTCCGTCGCCGACGTCGTCGTCGCCGTCGTTGTCCCATACGTTCCGTTTAGCAGCGCGGCCGTCTCAGTGGCGGCAGCAGCAGCGCCCCAATTCCAAGCGGAGGAAGCCCACGGCGCAGCGGCGGCAGCGGCCATCGGTGCCGCCAATTGTGTGGCGGCGTAAGTCGACACGGCGAGTGACGACGGGTCGAGCAGAGACTGAGGACCAGCGAAAGTGCCGGAGGACAGACTGACCGCCTCCTGGAAATTGGTACCTTCACCGAGCGATTGTTCAAAATGAACCGACAAAATTCTGTCTTTTTACGAAGAAAAAAATATATATGCTCTTAAAATTTTCAATTCCTAGTAAAAGCTTTTTGAATGGAACTGAAAATGTCTAGATTTCCGTTCTTACCGACGGGGCAGCCTTATTGTTGTCGTTGTTAGTGTAGGAAGTGGGGGCTCGGGACGAGAGCGCCGGAGGCGTTTTGACCAGTGGCACTTTGGGCGACGAACAACCAAGAGCGGTGGAGGCTGAGGAGGTGGAGGAGGGGGGAGAGGAGAAAACTTTCATCATCATCAGTTGATCCAACGGACTCGGGCAAACCGAGTGGACGGAAACGGCAGAGCTGAGGGGGCACGGATCGCTGGGCCTTGCGTAGCAATTTCCCTTCAAAATGTCTTGCAAAATGTTTGGGGGGATGTCGCCCACGGCATACCGCCAATTGTTCAGACTCCAAAAAAAGGTTCTTCATAATGTTGTGTTGTTGCTGTTGTTGTTGGCTGTAATGAGGCTGCTGCTCTTCCGATTTCTCCAAAGAAGTTGATGAGGGCATTTTTAGCATTTGGCCAAACGATTTTTTCGAATCAAATCAAAGAAATAGTTAGCGATAAGATTCTGCAAAATGATTTAGTAGAGCCCGACCTGGACCTGGATCCAGGCCTGGATTTTTCCTGGATCCAGAGTCCAGGTCCAGTGGAGCCTCCAAACCCTTGGATTTTCCTGGACCTGCGTTTTTTGTCCAGGAAATCAGGTCCAGGAACCTCCATAAAATCCAGGTCCAGGACTTTTCAATTATCAGGCTCTATGATTTAGCACTTAAAAAGGATGCATTGATTGGAGAGAGGGGGGGGGAAGAAAATGAACCAACCGAACCCATTGAAAATCCATCCTGGAAATGGGAAATGGGAAGAAAGTGGGAAAGGCGAAAATTGGCACTTCCGCGGGCGAGCAAATAAATTGACGCCGATTCAACCCCTTCGCCCACACTAAACCAAACATGCAATCTGCCCGTCATCGGTGAGTGGGAAAAACAAAACAAAAAATGCCCGTAAATCGTTCGTCCTCCAAAAAAATTCTCAAATTTTAGAACGAAACGAAATGAATGGGAGGAAAGGTGGATGGGTTTGGAGGTCGTCCTCCTGCCTTAGCTGGGAAGAATTGTGCCAAAAGAGAATTGGCTGTGAGCGATGGGATGATTGCCCCGATTGCGCAAAGCGGAGGGGGGGGGGGGGGGGGGGGGGAGCCCCCAAAGAGTCCCCTCCCCCAAAGTCCCCCGCCCCCCCAAAGCCCCCCCCCCCAAAGTCCCCCCCCCCCCCCCCCCAAAGACCCCCCTCCCCCAAAGACCCCCCCCCCCAAATCAAATCGCTTAACGCCCCAACGCCTTTCGAGTCGCCTAACTCTGAGAAGGAAAAAGTGTTTATTTTCTGTCTGTTTTATTCCATTCATCAGTCCTTTTTGACCGTATGCCCACCACCGCTGGGCGGAGTCTCCGTTATGGTGAACGAACGAACGAACGAACGGAGACGACGGAAGGACTGTTAATTGGGCTGACGTTGAAAATGTAAATTACAAAGAGAGGGGACAGAACCACCGGGAAGTGTTTGTTATTTTATGGAAAGTGGGAGGAAGTGGGAATGGCATGGCAACGGAAAACAGAAAAACATCGGAAAACTTTTTTAGGCATTTTTGAAAAGAGAAAAGTTATTTAGCACAAAAAAAATAAACGTAAGAAAATGCAATGTTTCTTTGTTTCCAAACTCCGTTATTTTTCCGTGTGATTTGATCAGCCCTTTCACTCGCTTATGCCAAAATGATGGCCGATCCGATCCGTCCCCCCCCCCCCCGTCGAATGTGTCGAGACCGGTAATTAACTCGCCCTCCCCCCAGGGCATTGGTAACCATCCCCAAACAAATCCCCCCCCCCTTTCCCCAATCTTTCCCTACCGTACCCCATTTCCCACCCCCTCCCTTCCTTCTCGTGCAAATATTATTCTGTCCTCCAACGCGATTAAGCAAACCGTCCGCTGATGTGTGCGATTGGCACTTTGATAATTTGGCCATTTTGTAATTGGCACTTTCACTGCTGACGCAAATGGATGATCGCGCTAATTACCCGTATAATTTTAGAAAAGGATCTAAAAAAGAAAATAGAGAAAAATAAGCTGAGCTGGGCACCGGAAGAAAAAAATTTCTGGCCACGGGCTATGCTAATTGTTGAATGAGGAGACTTATGAAGCAATTGCACGAAAAATGAACATTCGGCACAGAAACGGAACGGCTCATCCTCGGCTAGAATCACCGCACAACCAATCCCATTATTCCGGCGACAATGTCCCCCCCCCCCTGAGGCGAACTTCCCGGGGTGAGAGAATTTGCATTGTCCGTCCGTCCGTTTCTTCTTTCTCTATTAACAGAGGGGGGAGGGGGGGGGGAGGAGGGGTTACATTGGTTTGATGGCTTCACAGGTGGCGAAGTGCCGGAGAGAATTTGTCTATCGCCTTTTTGTGTGGTCGAATGTGTGGATTGGAGGAGTTGTCAATGTAAAGCGATCCGAAAAGTTCCAAAAAATGGGGAAAAAATAAATGCATTTGCGGATGGCTTTAGTTGTTTATTGGCTGGTGACTTTGGCAGAAAGAACGCTGGAAGGGCGCACTTTACGCCAAAAGAAAAAAAAATTCAAAATGCTAAAAAAGGTTAAGTCCGTCCCTCTCATCAGCCTCTGCTGATGTTTCATAGCATCTTCTTAATTGACTCTTAATTGTTTTTTTTGTTAAAATATGGACACTTCTCAACAGCAAATCTCTCTCAAATTTGCACCGTTTCCGTCCGTCCAATCTCCGCCATATTCATTCACCTCGCCCCTCCACAACCATCACCATCAGCAGCAGCAGCAGCAGCAGCAGCAGCAGCAGCAAAGGCCGATAATTGCGGAAATATGTGCCGGTTAGGACTTCAAAGTGCCGTGCCGCCTCATCTCTGAGGTCGCAGCCAATTCCATTCGCTCGCATTCGAAAGAAAAAATAACAAAAAAATCTCTTGGGAATTTTCGCATCTTTCCTGAAAAAACCGCCATTTTATTGCCCATTGCCCCATTCTCGATCGCTTGCGCAACTCTCGCTCTTTTTTTTACTATTCAAACATTTGTCTCCCTTCTCAAAAAACGGATGGATTTTTGTAAATTTACAAAAATGCGAGGGGGTCGAATGTCAGCCAAAGCTTATGTAGAAGAAGTGGAGATAAGAACGGTTAATCCATCATTTCCTGCACTCCATTCTCAATTTTGTTGGTTAGTGAAAGCTAATCCATTCTTCCGTCCATCCCGAGCACAAATCTCCCCGAGAATGGATGAGATTTGTCCTTCTCGACATCCATCCATCTTCTTCAGCACATCACATCATCATCTAAGACGAACAAGTTTATATAATTTGCTGAGATTGGCACTTTGAACGAAGGTGGAGATGCTCATTGTGTAATAGGGACTTTTTATACAACGAGCAAAATTATTTCAAAAAAACAAGGCACAGAATTCAGATCAGTGATTGAGAGTTTACACATTTGTATTTATGTAATTAGCACATTTATTAGCTGTATTTAGCACATTTGTATTTATGTAATTAGCACATTTAATAGCTACTGGACGGCCATTGGAAGAAATGCCCGCCGATGTCCGTCATGATTGTGCCGATTGGCGCTCCGTCTGTTCCGTCCTTTCCTTTCTTCCATCGTGTGGGCGGAAGAGAGAAAAAAGTTTGGTTAGCTTTTTGAGCTGGAAGAATGCTATGGAAATGAATGGTGCAGCTGTTATTTCTGTTGATGAGCGGCAAAAGAATGAAAGACCGACAGATTCGGGTTGGGCCCCCGAGGCGACTCGGCTGCTGGGAAAAGAGTTGGCCATTACTCCTTCACCTACTTCCTTCTCCTCTTCCTCCTCCTCCTCCTGGCCATTACTCCTTCACCTACTTCCTTCTCCTCTTCCTCCTCTTCCTCCTCCTCCTCCTGGCCATTACTCCTTCACCTACTTCCTTCTCTTTCTCCTCCTTCTCTCCTGGCCATTACTCCTTCACCTACTTCCTTCTCCTCTTTCTCCTCCTCCTCTCCTGGCCATTACTCCTTCACCTACTTCCTTCTCCTCTTCCTCCTCCTCCTCTCCTGGCCTCACCTACTTCCTTCCCCTTCCTCCACCTCCACCTCCTCCATCTCCTCCTCCACCTCATGCTTTCCTTCCCCTCCGTCCCATCCATCTTCACGTTTTGCTCTCCCCCTTAAATTAGATGTGCCCAATCCATGCACAAATGACTCCCCCCCCCCTTCCACCGGGGGTCCAAAACATCGCTTTCGATTTCAAGCACAAATGCTTTCCATTCGGCCAATAACATTGGCTTCCTTTTCTTCTCACTTTTGCGAAATCTGATCCCCTCCTTTCACGTCTCAACCATCTCCATCCCGATCGCTTTCAGAGTTTCTCCGCACTCACTCAAAATGTCTTCTCGCGCAACACCCGGCGGCATCGGCTTCCAAGTTGTCGCCAAGGTTAGGAGGAGGAAACTGACCGAAAAGGGAACTTGGTTCAGCAAGCCAGCAAGTTCAACGACCAGGAGGGCAAGCTCATCCTGGAGTGGGTCAAAAAGCTGAGTGGCGAGAACTTTAACACGGACGGGGTGAGAAACCGGAGAATTATTGTAGAAAAGAACTTTTGAAAAATTGGCATTTGTATGTTCAGAGCCGTGACAATTTCTACAAATTATTGAAGGACGGCACATTGTTGTGCAAGTACGGGCTGATGATGCCTTAGAGAGGCGAACATTTGTTCTCGACATGTTAAGGTTGGCCAACGGCATCCAGCCGGGCTCTGTTAAGAAGATCCAGCAGCCGACTGGCAATTTCGCTTGCATGGAGGTGCCCAATCAAAGAAAGTTGTTTTGTATCTTTTCTTAATTCCTTCTTTTAGAACATCAACTCTTTCGTGTCGTTCGCGAAGGCTCAGGGCGTGCCCACTGAGGAGACGTTCCAAGTCATTCAAGCAAAACGTTGTTGCCAATTTCCATCGCTTTTCCTTTCAGAGTGTTGACTTGTTCGAGGCTCGCGATCTCTATTCCGTCTGTGTCACTGTGCTATCATTGGGACGAGTCGTAAGAATTGCCCTATGACTTTTCTGTAACTTCAAATTTGAAAGAAATTCACAAAAAGTGTCCAATTCCCTACGTACTGCTTGAGCCCGACCATTTAAACTTTCAGTTGGAGAAAAAGGGCAAGTCGAATCCCTTTTCTTAAACGGCTGACACTCAAAGCGGAAGGAAGGAGAGATGCCGTCGAAAATCCGTCGCCTGCGAAGACAAAGAGTTTGCCCCAAGGAATAATTTCACAATTTTTTGCATTGTCCCGCCGTTGTTTATCCGTTTATTATCAAAGGCATTTATATAGCAATTGGTTTATTTATGTGCTTTCTTCAACTTCGAGATGTTAGCATTGTGAAAGACGCCAAAGGATTTGCACATTTAAAGTGATAAACTTTCGTTGCTCCTCCTCTCCTAAATGGCATTGTTTGGATAAACCCGGTTAGCGGCGACAACAATCCAACATCCCCCCATTAACTATACTAAATCAGTGTGTCCTTCGTATGTATGTCACACTTTAAATGAAATTTTTATTGACACGAAAATTTTTTATGGATGGAGGGAGAAAGAAAGGAAGCGAGAGAACACGAGGGGCATGTTATGTAGAGTTGTTTATTGCTTTGACAAACACAAAGACAATAACATTCTTTTGAAATATGTAAATCATCTAATTTTTTAAGATTTTAGTTTTTTTCCTCAATAAATTCTACTATAATATACTGATATGATAAACTAAAAATCTAATTATTTAATAGTTGATTATTATTTATTATATTAATTTTAATTATTTTTAGAAATACACATAATGGTTCGTAATAAACAATCATTTCCAACTGACGCACCGTGTTCTACTACTTCTTTGCATGATTCTGACGGGTTACAAGCTCCCGAAAAAAGCGGACAAACGGGTTCAAAGCTCCCGGTTAAAAAAGCGATTGAACCGGTTCAAAGCTCCGGTAAACAAAAGCGGCCAGAAACAAATTTTACAAACATTAAAAAAAATAATAATGATGTGTTAATAAACCTTGATGAAATTGAAGATATTTCTTTTAGCCAACGATGTTGTATTAATAAAAGCAGATCACATTTAGCGGAAAGAAAAGCAAAACAAAGAGAAAAGATGGGTGTTAATGAAAAAGATAGAGAAGTTGAAATGAATAGGATCCGAATTGGTTTGAAACGAGCTCAAATGACCGAAGATGAGACTGAAGAGGAAAGAGAAGAAAATAGAACTCGAATAGGGTTAAAAAGAGTGCTGATGGTGGATTGTGACCGTATTCAGTATGCCTTTAAAAGAACGCGTATGACTGATGAAGATTTGGAAAGGGAAAGAGAATCGAATCGTTCAAATAAATACAATATTCGAAAAAGCTTAAAAAGGGATTTTGATCAGTTATTTAGTGTTGCTGGAGATCATAAAATGCTTTCTTTTACGAATTGGGACAATTTAATCTTAAATGTTCAAAGTGTAAGTCACTGCATTTCCCTGAGGAAATATCGGAACGAATTAAATCTGACAAGTTGAACTCCTCGGCTCCTTTTGGTACCCAAACTTTGGTGCGTTCGCGTCGCGGGTACCGTCAGTAGGCAAAATTGCCGAAGCCAAAACCAAAGCAAAAAATAATCCGTGCAAAAATTAGACATGAAGAACAATGTATTTATTAGATTTTTAATTTCAATTTAAAATTTGCTTTTTTGTCAAATGAATTTATGAAAGACAATGAAGAGCGGTTGGCTGCCGCGAAGCGGCAGTCAAACGCTCGTAAAATATTTAACCATATTTTAATTTACTATATATTTTTTTAAATTTTTGACAAAATCACATAATGCCAAACACTTTTTCTATAAACACATATAAAATTTAAAAAAAACAAAAAACAAATTTAAAATGTTTAACCAAATAGATATTTTTAAATTTTTGACAAAAATTGTGTCACATAATGCCAAACCCTTTTCCTATAAACACATACAAATAGCGCCGCCACATTCCGACATTTGGTTTTTCGGTCCGCCAGGACGACACCTGACATTATTTTGGAAGTAATTGCTTCTTTTAGCTTTTCATTTCCGCATTACATACGTCTGGCGCCGAATGTAAAGTTGGGGGAAGAAAAACCCCTAAGGCCATAAAAATTTAACAAAAAAAAAAGTGCCTCGTAGGACAGACAAAATTTGATTCATAAAAAAACCCTTCTGGGGACAAAAAAAAATTGTATAAAATTTTCAACAAAAATACATTAGGCCAAAAATAGAGGCCAGGAAAACCGTTTATGAGAAAATGGACCATCAAAACAATTTTAAAAAAATCAAAATCGGGCACCGATGGGAAAAAGCAGCATAGGTACATAATTAATTATTGTTTATCGTTAATGATCATCGTAAAATGTCAGAAAAAAAATTATATATTTTTGATTTGGCATGCTTTAAATGTTCGTCCCAGCCCGAAGAATGATGATTATTTTAAACTCATTATGCTAATTGATACCCTCCGGCAATAATATCGATAATTATGCCTGAAGCAATGCTCGAAACACCTAATTTAGCATATAACAGGGCCTAACTAAGAATAATATGGTCTTGAAGAATGATCATATTAAACTCATTATGTTAACTGATACCCTCCGGCAATAATATCGATAATTATTATGCCCGAGGCGATGACAAAGGAACCCTTAAATTAGCATATAGGGCCAAACCAAGAACCGGCGCTTCCGGTCTGAATGCCGAATCCCCTCTAAGTCTTAGGCTAAGCCTAAGCTTTGTCAAAGCTAAGCTTAAGCTAGCTTAGGCTTAAGCCTTAAGCTTAGGATTAGGCTTAAGGTAGCGTAGGCTTAGGCCTAAGCCTAACAAACCCCAAGCCAGGGTGGCTTAGGCCTGCACTGAAAAAGATGAATAATGCGGACCTATATGCTAGCGTTGAGATGGCACAAATTTTTCAGCGACAGGTTTGAGACATTTCAGCACCATACAACATTTTTGTACAAAAAATTTTGGTTTTCTGTCCCTTAAAACTGCTCTTAAGAAATTCGTTGAATTTTTTTCCCAAATTAAAATGGTTGAACCCCCGACATTTTTCTCCTTTTTTTTTTTGTTGCTTTTGCCGGAAAGAAATAAAACTCCCGGGGCAACAACAACAAAAAAAAATTCTTTGCTCCAGGGCCCAATTTTACAACTAAAATTGTGCTCGGTTTTTTTGGGGGTGTAATTTCATCTGCTTTGGTCCCCGGTTGGTTGGGTTCTCTGTTCTTCTTTTCTCTCTCTGTTCATGTGACATTTCCCCACCCCCCGGGGGGGGGGGGGTGGCATTTATATGTATAGGTTTTAATGGGTTTTTTGGAGGCGGAGAGGGGGGGGGGACAGACGTTTTGCCATAAATGCTTTGAAATTGAGACTGAAAACACCAAAATTTGCAGAAATAAAATAAAAATAATTCCGCACTTGGGCTTGGGCATGTTTAAAACAAAACAAAAAAAAATTGAGGTGCGGTGCCGTTGAAATTCGAAAAATTTCATGATCACAAACACGATGTGATGATTGATGGCCATTGAAAACTTTTGAAGGAATTTCCTAAGTTTTCAAAACAAAAATTGGAGACGACCAAACGCGAAAAATAGGGCATTAAAATAGAAAATTGGTAACAAAATAAATAGCTAGCTATACGATTTGCAACAATTGCTTAGAAAATGGGGAATATAATTGATGCCAATCAGGTTAGAATGGATTAAGCGGTGCCAGTTTTTCGTATTATTCCGACTTTTTTGGGCTTTCCACAGGTCACGGGAATTTTTTGAAAGCTCTTGTTGAGTAGAAACTAGAGACTCCAGCTTGGTCGAATTTCGGGATCGGATTCCGGGCCCAATCCCGAAAATCCGCAAAAATGGCAGGTCAAAATACCGACAAATTCCAATCCCGAACAATTCCAAAAAATGCGGGATTCCGAATTCAATCCCGCGAAATCCCAAGAAAATCCTGACGAGATTCCGCTCCCGTTCGATCTTTTTTAAGAACTAGGGTAGCACGGGACCGGGACTTTTGGGAATAACCGGGACTAAATTTGGTCCCGGAAGTGGCAAAAATAAAGATTTCGAAGACAAGCGAAAACCCGGACCATTTCAGTCCCATGGTGGACACTTCAGTACTAGTTAACTATACTAAATCAGTGTGTCCTTCGTATGTATGTCACACTTTAAATGAAATTTTTATTGACACGAAAACTTTTTATGGATGGAGGGAGAAAGAAAGGAAGCGAGAGAACACGAGGGGCAGATGAACGTGAGGGGCATGTTCTGTAAAGTTGTTTATTGCTTTGACAAACACAAAGACAATAACATTCTTTTGAAATATGTAAATCATCTAATTTTTTAAGATTTTAGTTTTTTTCCTCAATAAATTCAACTATAAATATGTAAATCATCTAATTTTTTAAGATTTTAGTTTTTTTCCTCAATAAATTCAACTATAATATAATAAATCATTTCATAGTTGATTATTATTTATTATATTAATTTTAATTATTTTTAGAAATACATATAATGGTTCGTAATAAACAATCATTTCCAACTGACGCACCGTGTTCTACTACTTCTTTGCAAGATTCTGACGGGTTATAAGCTCCCGAAAAAAGCGGTCAAACGGGTTCCAAGCTCCCGGCTAAAAAAACGGTCGAACCGGTTCAAAGCTCCGGTAAACAAAAGCGGCCAGAAACAAATTTGACGAACATTGACAAAACTTATAATGATGTGTTTATAAATCTTGATGAAATTGAAGATATTTCAGACATTTCTTTTAGCCAACAATGTTGTGTTAAAAGCAGATCACATTTAGCGGAAAGAAAAGCAAAACAAAGAGAAAAGATGGATGTTAATGAAAAAGATAGAGAAGTTGAAATGAATAGGATCCGAATTGGTTTGAAACGAGCTCAAATGACCGAAGATGAGACTGAAGAGGAAAGAGAAGAAAATAGAACTCGAATAGGGTTAAAAAGAGCTCTGATGGTGGATTATGACCGTATTCAGTATGCCTTTAAAAGAGCGCGTATGACTGATGAAGATTTGGAAAGGGAAAGAGAATCGAATCGTTCAAATAAATACAATATTCGAAAAAGCTTAAAAAGGGATTTTGATCAGTTATTTAGTGTTGCTGGAGATCATAAAAATGCATTCTTTTACGAATTGGGACAATTTAATCTTAAATGTTCAAAGTGTAAGTCACTGCATTTCCCTGAGGAAATATCGGAACGAATTAAATCTGACAAGTTGAACTCCTCGGCTCCTTTTGGTACCCAAACTTTGGTGCGTTCGCGTCGCGGGTACCGTTAGTAGGCAAAATTGCCGAAACCAAAACCAAAGCAAAAAATAATCCATGCAAAAATTAGACATGAAGAACAATGTATTTATTAGATTTTAAAATTTTATTTTAGAATTTGATTTTTTGTCAAATAAATTTATGAAAGACAATCAAGAGCGGTTGGCTGCCGCGAAGCGGCAGTCAAACGCTCGTATTCCCCTAAAATAGTCCATAGAAAATACGGTAAGTGAATATTTGGAGTAATTTTACTTTTCCCGCTCCCGGGAATATTCCTTGGCGAAATGTTTTAAAAAAATGGGAAAATAGAAATTGGTCTTTCGTATTTAAAAAACATTAAAATGTAAGCCGTTCCTCTTAAATTTGGCCGCGGGCGGTCTCGCATAGAAAAACAAAATTTCCAAGTCGCGGAGCGCAGAAAATGCGCCGGCCCGCGACCCAACCTTAATGTGCCCAAAATCATCATCAAGCCTTTTAGACAAGCAAAAATGTCTATTTTTTTTTCTGAAAATAATCTTTATTTGTATTTTTTAACATTTACAGAAACCTTATAAATTTAGATTACATTTGCCCTAGAATATGCATCCATACGAATTCAAATTGGAAGGGATACTCAGCAGGTCGGAATTGTCTAAGGAGAATTTAGAAAGGCATGCCTGGAACCCGGAAGACCGGTCCCTGAATGTGTACGTGAAGGAGGAGGACAGACTGACCATGCACCGCCACCCGGTGGCCCAAAGCACCGACTGTATGCGGGGGAAGGTATTTAAGTTTGGCTCCAAAAACCCGAGAAACTGCGGGTTAATCCGTCGGTCCCCCGCCACAGATTGGCTACACGCGCGGGTTCCACGTGTGGCAGCTGAATTGGCCGGTCAACCAACGCGGCACTCACGCGGTCGTCGGCGTGGCCACCAAAGACGCGTCGCTGCACGTCCCGGGATACGTGTCGCTGGTCGGGTTGGACGCCGAGGGCTTCGGCTGGAACATCGGTGAGTGACGAAAATTTAATGCCCATGACACTGACCGGGGCAGTAACGTGTTTTGGATTTGTGTGGGGATGGCATGCCAAAAAAGTCGGTTTTTGAGGGAAAAGGGTTCTCCCCTATGGGGGTTTTTTGTCATCAAACATTTTGGCCACGGCCCTGACACTACCTCAAGGCCGAGGCCAATGATATGCCCTCCTTCCAGTTGAGAACAAATGCTACCACGACGCCCAGAACACCAAGGGATGGTCGTATCCCTACGAGCAGCCGTTCACGGCACCCGAGAAGATCTTTTGTTTGTTGGACATGGACGAGGGCCAAATGGCATTTGCCACCGAGTCCAAATACTTGGGGGTCGCCTTCCGCGGCCTCAAGGGCAAGAAGCTGTACCCGGCCGTCAGCGCGGTGTGGGGCCACTGCGAAATCACCCTCAAATATTTGGGCGGATTAAATCGTTAGTTTCTTCGGCATTTTACCTTATTTGGCAAGCGTATTTTGGGTTGTCAAAAACCCAGTTTTTTCTTAACAAGAATCGTGGCACAAAAAAAAAATTAAATTCACTGAGCTAATTTCTATTTCAAGATCTAACCAAGCATTGCCATTTTTAGCGGACAGTCAGCTTATGGACACCTGTAGGCGGTCTATTCGTGTTCGGGTCGGCAAGACGAGAGTTGATCAAATCGGAGAGCTGAATCTTCCCCCAAACCTTATTCGATACCTTTTATACAAGTAATTCTTACGAATGCTCGTTGATCCTGTTGTTTTAAGCCTTTATACCCAGACCGTCTAACACTACTTCACTTGCCGTCAGGGCCGTAGCGTGAATTTTTTTGGAAAAAATTGTGGAAAATACAAATATCAGAAAATGACTTTTTTGGTCTCCCCCCCCCCCCCCCCGAAATCCAAGATGCTACGGCCCTGCTTGTCACAAATTTACGGTTCTTCATTCCTCCATCCATTTGTTTTTAGGAATTTGACTTAATGCTCCCACCAAAACTTTTGATCTCTGTTACGTACTTCATGTCAATTTTGCAATAAATGGGTCGATTTTGATTTTATGGTCGGGGAAAAGGGAAATTAAATTTTAATTGCGGAGACTTGCAAACGTGCCTCTAGCGCAATTGCGTCAACCCCGGTATGCGACCACACGTAAACGACTTGGAATTGTCCAATTACATGACGCAATGCACCATCAAAATTGAGGATAAGGCAAAAAACAAAACTTGCTTTTATGCACATTAATACAAGAACAAATGCAAGTGATATCTTATTTTGATCAGAATCCGTGAATTTTGCAGTTGTCCTCCTTGACGATTCCGACCTTGCACAGAAAGTCCTTAATGTGTTGCCTCTGATCTCCTGTCAGTTGGATCACTTCGCCATATTCGGGATGCTCAACAATTGTGCCGTTGCAGTTGTATTCCTTTAATCGAAAATATATTATAATGCATGTAAGGCTATCCGATGACAAAAAAAACTTTTGTTTTGCAAAGCTCGTAATTTCTGGTCCAATTTTCTTAATCGTTAAATCTTCAAAATTTTCCCGGCGGTCTGTCAGACTCCCCCAACAACGAAATCCAAGGCAAGATAATGTTGTGCCTAAATATTGGAAAAATGACGCCTGAAAGCTTTAAAGAATATACCCCTAAAATGTCTACGGGCCTGGTTGCATAAAATTTAATTTTTTGAAGTGCCACAGAGGCAAAGCCGGGAAAAAAACCTTCTTCAGATAGCGGACAATTTTTTTCAAATCATATTCTGGCGCTATTCCCTGGACAGTGGTGATTGTCTTCCTCCCCGTTCTCTGTTGTATTCGAATGTGGCAGAAGCCTTGTCGAGTGCCTTCCTCCTCTTCCAATTGTTCGAAGGCATCTGAATTTTGAAACTGCGTTTAAAAAAAGCCCACAGAGGAACGGTTTTTTCAACATACAAAAAGCTATTTAAGTTCGGTACAATTCAAAATAACCTTTAGGCTTGTTGAGATTTTGTATGGAGTCAGCCATTATTGATCAGGCAAAATACAGTTGTTTCGCAATGAGAAGAACAACAATTGAACTAAAATTAATAACAGACAATGGTATGTATAATGATGACCTATGAATTGTTCTTTTGTTCTCTATTTTGGTCCTCTCAGTCGATTCTGCTCCTGCTGAAATTTTTACAAGTGGAGCGGGGGGGGGGGGGGACGAACTTTTACAAAAATTCGTGAGTCCTAGAAAACACGTCCGGGCGGGCCAACAATAAGCAAATTCAAATTTTTGGTGACGGATCGCCAAACAATTTACATTTTCATCGCAGATAAAAGAATTCAGATTTAAATGCCCAAAAAACGTGGAATATTGACTTGAAATATGGACTAAATCCGTAAAATATGGATCAAAAAACCCCAATTGCCAAAACATTGATTAAATGTCAAATCCAATTAGTTTATGCTTCGTCAATCATAATTACATAGTTTCCTCATAATTATAAATAATGACAGAAAAACGCTTTATATACATAAGGGGACGTGGTGGAGAAGCGCCATTAGATTTGTTTGCATTAAAATACTAAAGCCAAACAAAACTCAAAAAGTTCTTGTCGAGATCACTATCCACGAACTCCTCGTAGTAGAGTCAGGAAAATGCGTGTGAAAGATCTTTGAATCCCTCGAAAACCCCTTTTCCATCAGAAATCTTTCAATTCGGCGATAAACGTTCTCATATGCCACTACAATGTCGGCATCGAAGAGCCCGCGTTTGTACCATTCACTGTTCAGCCATCCTTCCGGGTCTTTGTGAAATTTGTCCGCTTCATCGTCGTCGTCGTAGTGCACGTTATCCTTTAAATTAAATCTTATAAACTGATTTGGTTTTCTTTTTCGTTTCCACAATAATAATTTACATATGCAAGTCGAGCAAATTTAGGGGAACAGTCCAACATTTTGATTTCCGTAATATTTGCGTATGGATGCAAATGAGCGTATTGGGGCAACGAAAAGCATGGCCTGAATGCAAAATTCCCAAATGAGAAAAGAACCAACCAATCCCCGGCTAACATTAGCTGCAAAATTTTGATATGATCTCTGCTATTTGCCAAACCATCGACGAGTTCGATTAGGCGACCATTGACGGCGGCCGGGCCTCGCTGGTGAATAAGACCTAAACACGGACTGTTTTGTTTACTTTTTTATACAAATTAATTTCACATATTGACTATTGAAGATGATGGCACAATACCAAAATAAACGGCAAGTAGCAGATTTGAAGCAATGTAGCAGTATTTGATGATAATCGCCCATTTTGACTTGTACTTGCTGAGCTCGAGTGCCAAATACGGAAAAACGAATGGTAAAATGGGCAACACTGAAAAAGTGTAAAGTATCATAAACATCACCAAAACGTACAAAATCTGTGCTCCTTATGCGAAATTAACGAATGTCCCGTCAAATAAATTAGGGCCGCCACTGCATATCTGTACAAACAGATGCTTTAATAATGTCCCTGACTCGTGGAAATACCTCTTTTTCACTTTCAACTGGCGGAAGTGAAAGAGAACGGTCAGCAACGGAATGATCAAAAAGGTGAGAAGGGGCGGCACGGCGTGGGTCAAATACCACGACCAATGGTTGGCACCAAAAAGGGCGCTGCCACCGCTGAGAACATTGAATTGGAGGAAATTCCACAGACACAGCACCGGCTTTCCATAGTAAAGTGAATCGGACAGCAACGAAAGGACGAGAGGCGCAAGGCAAATGGAAGCCAACCTGAGGGGGAAATGTTTTTTTGGCATTTCATCAGACGAAATTCGTCTCTCCTTTGATGTTTTTACCTCTCACAAATACCTGAAAATCGTTGTACCCGCGGAATTTACGTCAAAACAGCCGTTGACGGTGGACAAATGCCAAACTCGCATAAGGATCAGCTGCGCCCACAGAAAAAGAGTCGTTGGACGCAAAATCGTCGCAATTGTTACGCAAAAAACGCAAAGGGCGAAACTTTTCGGCAAATTTGGCTCTTTGCCGCCCTTCGCCCCATTTCCTCCGCCGCTGTCTTCGTATAAAGCCAACGCTATCATCGAAAGACAACATTCGATTGAGTTCGAAAGAGTGCGCGTGGAGCAGTACAAAAGGAACCAATTAGACGCGTAAAGGACGGTCGTTAGACGGAGCGCTAAAACGTGAAAATCTGACTGAAAGCCATGGAATCAGACCCACAAATATACCATTATAACCCAATCCGAGTTTGTGTGTCCATTTGAGGTAAAACGCATCGGCAACCGAAAACAAAAGCGCGTGGAAAAGGTGCGGCGCCCACCGGATAAGCGGGCCAAAGTCGAGGCGAAGAGTTCGGAGAGTCCAGAAAATGGCGGCGTAGAGGAGGGGGTGCAACGAGGAACGCAATGCCCACGAAGAGTTCCCTGGAAACAAAGTTAAAAAAAGGGTAACCAAATTCGTAAAATCCTAAAAACCATCGCTTTAAACATTTGTCTAAGCTTAGATAGAAAGGGTTATAGCAGTACTCCAGCCCAAGCCCTTTTAGAAAGTCGGTAATTACATTCCCATGCCAAATAACCACGGCCATAGACCATTCGATAAGCGACTTCGACACTCTAAAATTAAATCGAGATTTGAGTATAATGACACGAAGACCTGAAAAACTTCATCTGGCACAAACCAAGATGTAGAAAAGGCCAAACAGACAAACCGGAGTGCGGGAAATTCCACCGCGAGTTTTAAAATTGAAAACATTCCAAACGAACGCAGTCAGATTTCAATTAATTCGAAACATTTAGATAAACCGTTATTTTAGTAAACGCATATATATATATATGAGAAAATTTTATTTAAACATCAAATTTGATGGAGAAGACATTTCAATAGTCTGGAAATTTCCATAGTGATCGATACCAAATAGATTTTTATGAAAAACGAAATGAGACAGACTTTTGTGTCGAAAAGCCGACGGGACTTCAGCTAAAAAAATAATAAAAAATCTCGGGTTTAAAACCCGCAATTGAGCAAATAGAATGAAGAAATATCATAAAATAAGAAGGTTACCAGACATATGTCACTTTACATACCCAAAATCGAACAGCTCCAATTACCTATCCGACCCCTCGGAGTGTTTGTCATCTTTGATTTGATTGTATAACTCTACAGTTAGAAAACGACAGTAATAAGGCTTAATTCTTTCCGCTAGGAGTTGGAGCTGTTCACACGATTTTAAGTTGTAATAATAAAAAAATCTCCGCCACTAAGAATTATCTTTAGTTGAGCTCGTATTTGAGAAATCGATGCATTTGGACGTTCAGCGGAAGACTGTCCAAAAGGCGCGTAAATTCAGCGTGAAATCCGCTTAAATATTCGGCTTGTTGCCCGGCAGTAAGGCGCAACGATTTCTCCTAATTTTGATGGTTTGTACACGGAATAAAAAGAAGCAAAAAGCACTAACATTGTTCTGTCGGACAGAAGTTGACGAGTCATTACCATCATCATCAATGGCGTCACCAGCAGCGTACTCCACTTCCGATTGGGCATCATCTTTTCTTTTATCTTCGCCGGCATGTTGAACGAGTTCAACCAACTTGTCAGGGTTTTCTGAAGTTTTGCTGCTTGAGGGTTGGTCCGGATTGTGGCGAGAAAAAGTCCGTTTGAGTTGTGGCGAATTATCCAATGAGCGTGAACGAGTGTCTGTCCGCTGACGTTTGACAGAAGTGCGTGCGCCGTTCTCCCCGCCGCGCGGCGGGCAATAAGGCAAACTCTGTTCAGCATGAGGGCTGGACGCAGACAATGGGTTGAATTGAAGCCGATCGACAACGTCGGCGCTATTGCGTTCATGTTTAGGCTTTTGGTCCTCCAGTGCGTTGTTGCTTTCCAAATTTGAGTCCGAATCATCGTCTTCAACTTCAGAGGACGTGCCAATATTGCTTCTTTCTTCATTGCCTTCTCCTTCAGCTGTGTATTGTGTGTCCTGCAATTCATCCACCTCATCTTCCCTCTCATCATCCTCATTGTTGTCTTCTTCATTATCTTCATCGTCTTCCGTTCCAATGTCAAACACATTTGGAATTTGTCGTTCTCTGCCGTCTTCATTAAGGCTATTTTCCGAGATAAAGCGGAAACCCTTAATTATTTTATTAAACACTGTTTTTAATTATTTTATTAAATACTGTTTTTATCATTGAAAGCATTCACTTTAAACCAGGGGTGCCATTTGTACTTATTTATCAGAAATGTACTGATATTAGAAGGCAGAATCTGACAATTAAAAATGTAGGCGTACTGATTTTGTACTGATTTAAGTATTTCCGTGAATTTCGAACGTAAAATTTAAGAAAAAAGTGTTTTTCTCTCTAACCTTTAAAATTAATTCCTTGTTTTGAATTTGTAGATAAAATCATTTTTTAAATGTCCTTTTTTTAAAGATTTGTACTTTATTTGGGGTACACGTCCTTTTTTGTCCTTTATTTGAGATTTCTGGAGCGTTTTGAAGAATTTTTGTTTAAATTTGAATAATCTTTAGACAGATGGCCAAATGTGTTAATTTTCAAGAATTTTTCTCATGTCCAAAATGTAACAATATTTGCATTTTATCCAAATTCTATTGTACTGATTTTCAGGATAATTCGAATTTTTGGACCAATTTTCTTACCAAATTAAGTCGAAAATCAAAAAATTTTCCCGGCGGCGCCTATCGGCACCGTTCCCATTTCTAATAGTCTAAAAAAATACGGCCGTTTTTTTAAAGTTTGATTGCAAATTCCTTAACAAAATTGAGTCAATAATTCAAAAATTTTCTCGGCGGCGCCTATCGGCACCGCCGATCCCCCCCCCCCCCACTAAAGCAAAATTCGCAAAAAAAAATTGCATTTTTGAAAATCCAAAGGAGCAATTTCCAACCCCCAAATGTTGAGGAAAATTGTTGGTTTGAGAGAAATATGGTTAAAAAATGCATATTTCATGCGAAAAATTAAAGATTTACTGTATTTTGAGACATTTTTTTAAATGTACTGATTTTTGACCCCAAAATCTGATATTTTGATTCCAATGTACTGATTTTGAAAAATTTTTGTTGGCACCCCTGCTTTAAACACACTTAAAAATACATATAACGCTACCAATTCGACGTCTTCGTTCGTTGGTGGAGGTTGAGCCGGTTCCGGATGGTTTCCAAGGAACAGTCTGATCCTTCCTCGTATCTGTCGATCATTCGCCTCGTCCGCAAGCCCACCTTCTTGACGCGCTCTCGCTGCGTGATGGCGGTTCAGCCGTTCTCTGGCGACAAGAGCAAACAAATGTCTCAAGTGGGAAAAACGATTGAACCCTTTTTCAATTAAAATGTTAATTTTACCGCATTGGATGTTGGTGGAAAGGATTATTTGCAGGTTGGTCATCCTCACGCTCATCTTGATCGTTATCATCTTCATCTTTAATCAAAAAAGAAAAATGTTTTTAATTAATAAAGAAATCCCAACGAAATATATGTATCGGGAGGCGTCGACGCGGCCGAAAATGCCGTCTCTCATTATGCTCCCTACCCGGCTGATGAGTGACATTTAATTCCCAATCCGATTCTTCCCCATCTCGTTCATTCCGTGTTTGCTTTTCTCCCGTCGATTCGGTGCAAGTAATTCGCATTTCAACTTGACGAGTTTGTTGGACTTTTGTTCTAACGCAACGCCTGATGCTAAAATTAATGGAATTTAAATTTATTTCTTCTAAAGTACAAGGAAAAGCCATAGAATAATGAATATTCTCATTATTGTATAAATCATTAAGGACGAAACTTGTCAGAAAGGATCCAAATGTCCGAGGTTTAAGACCATCCCCAAGAGGATGGGCACAAAAAAACGAATATTAAGGCGATAGACCAGCCAAATGGTAAATTAACATACACATCCCGACAAATTGAACGCAGTGTAAGTGGTTCGAGCGGCTGAAGTTTTATTGGTTGATTTGTGTGCGGATTTTCCGGATTGACTGGTATCAAATGCGAAAATGTCACTGCACTTATATCCCGTGTAAGAAATTCACTTTCCGACTTCCTAACAATTCGTTGAAGCTTAAACATAGAAAACATATGTTAAAAACAATGTGCCCTCAAACTTACGACATGTCCATATGGCAAAATCAATACACCGCCAACCTTCATAAATGAGCAAAAATAAGAGCGATGGGAGTCCGGAACAAGCGCACCACAGTAAATTCTGCAAAAAAGAGGGGACAAAAAGAGTAAAAGACGGCGAGGCGGTACCCAAAAGGAGGGACACCTAATTAGGCCACAACCGCTCAATTTTTGTATTACCCCCCCCCTCCGGAAAATTTTTCGAATAAACGTTTAAGAAGCCAAGAGTTGTTGGATTAATTGATATATTTGCGATAATTTCATTTTGCATACCTGTCGTATTTCAGCTGAGTATCCATTTGAAATGCGTTTCCAGTTTCGTAGATTGGAGTGCACCTGTTTGTTTGTTTGTTTTTATGAAACCCAAATAACCCAACCCAAAAACACACCAATCAAAGGCACTTGCTTCACAGGACTGTTGAATTGTGCTAATATGAGCGTTGGCAAATTCAGTGACATTCTGGTAAAGTTCCACTCCATGGCTAATTCCTTTCTCTCCTAAAAAGTTCAGAATAATTAAACCAATAAAAAAATCGCAAATCACCAATAATGAACCCAACCATAGAACTCAGATAACCAGTACCCGAACCAATATTTAAAAAGGACATTCCGACACCCAAATCAAGATTCTCCAGAACCTTAAAAATACGATTAAAAGAACCCAATAACCGTTATTCATACGCTAGCATAAATACATGGTGCAGACATATGGAAGAATCCGGGATCACCCGTTCCTGATTTCCAGGCCGAGTCTTTGTATGCATTTTCGCGTTCAGTATCGGGCAAAAACTTTCCACGGTCCACAAGTCTTAAGCAAACCAAAAATTGTTATATTAATTTTCGCATTAGAATTTCGGGAACGGACCTCATTATCTTTTCAATTCGCTCAGTCTTTACGGAGTCGTTTAACACTAGGTTATCAACAAGTTCATCGTTGTCCTTCCCGACACTCGCTGTAAGTCCCATTCGATATTATTGTTGCCAAAATTGTTCTATAATTATTTTGATGCCGCTTCTAAAATGAGAAAATTGAGGAATATGGTAACTCTCCAAATCTATCTTTAGTCCCGAAACGGACCAAATGCGTCTCAGAAACTTAACAGCTCATAACTTTTTTCAAGACTGACCAACTTGCAAATATTTAAAAATTTGGCGATCTGTCATTAAAACCTTCCAAACTTAAATTTGGAGTTCGACTTTTTGACGCTGTACGGTGCTGAACAAGTCGGTTTGCTTCCATTTGTGGGATTTTGCGTTTTACGTTAAAAACGAATGATCAAAATGTATTTGATAAAAGTAAGGAAAGACAGTGGGAAGTTTCCCTAGTGACTGCTTCATTTTATGACTTAGTTTTAGCCACCGTCAGTATGGGAGAAAGTTTTAAAGAGGATAGTCAATTAATTGAGACCGAAATTGCTGAGAATAGTCAATGTCAAGATGAGACGTCGACATCAAAGCTGCCAGAAGTCCAATACGATGAGCGTGATTCAATAATGCGCGCCCTCGGGGCTGTGGAAAAAGTCACGCGTGCAAGGGAATGTCCGCGCTGTTTGGTGCGCAACATTAATTAAAACGCATTGTTTTGTATCCAAATCCCTTTGTTCCATTTACAGAATATTTATGCACAAAAAATCGGCTGCAATTACGTGCGTTGTCCGAACTTGCGGTGCAACACGTGGTTTTGTTGGGAGTGCGGGAAGAAGGACGTCGACTGGACCCATTTTATGGGTAAGTGCACGACTCACTGAGTGTAAAGAAGGCATTGTTTTTGAACTAATTTTCAGGGGAATGCAAGCCGAGTTTTGACGATGTGCTGAAAGGACTGTACTTGGTGAAGTTCGTGCTGTTTATTGGCGGATTCACTACTCTCTTCATCACTCCGTCCGTCTTCTTAGGACTTTTTGTATAACCCGCTTCAATTCCTATTACCTTGCCCGAACTTTTCCTTATTTTCAGGTGTTCGCCCCGTTGTCCATCACGTTGGGAACTCCTCCTTATACTTTGAATCGAATCATGAAAAAATGGGTCCGTCGTGAGAGTGATCAGCAGGAAATGGACGTCGCACGGAAGGCGCTTTTCACCGCAATTGTGGGTACTTGACATTTACAATCCGTTAAATGTAAGTCGAAAGTAATTCTTTGTTATTGTGTTAAGTACATTGTGCTCTTCATTGCTCTTCTCCCCCTCGGCGCTGCTTTGGCTGTGGTGGCGCTGCTTCCCATTACACTCTTCTGGTTTATCTACCTGGCGCTACTCTGGATTAAACTCATCCCCATTTTTGGGCAGGTCACTGCAGTTTAACATATTTTACATAAATTTATCTGAATGTTCTTAATTTTCCTTCTGCTGACCAGTAGCTCGCGTGGTTGGGGGTTCCTCGACCATTTCGGGGATGAAGCAGATCGGTATCCCCGACCCAGTAACCCTTGCCAAAATTAAAAATTTCTACCCGAAGCATTTTTAGGGGATGAATTTTTCGAGTATATCCCCGTCCTCAAAAATGTCGTGGGTCTACAAATCGTCCTCCTCCGCGAAAATTACTCTATTCCTGACCACTAATCTCCTTCAGGTTATGATGATCTTTGAACTCGCCGAATCGATATCTGGCTTTTTCGGCTACGGGGATTGGCTCGGGACGTACAAACGCTCGGTGGAGGGTAAACGTCTGGAGAGGGCGCTGGAAAGAGAGCATCGCCGGAAGAACCGATTGCGACGAATTAAAACGCCGTAATTATTTTTGTTTCTGATGATTGTTATGTTTGTTTTATTAGGCAATTAATTGCGCAGTGTCATCTTTGTTTAATTTTGCGGGCACTCGTTTATTTGTTGTATAAAATGTGCGAATTATTTATTTGTACAGGAGGTATTGCCTTAGGCTCGGCGGAAGGTTCAGCTCGGAAACACGGTCAATTCTCGACTTGCCCACACTGACCCGTATCGACCTGCGGCAAATGTCCATAAGCTGTCTCGGCTCCGCTAAAAATGACTGTGTGCCAAATTAAATGAAAAACGAAAAAGATTTTCCCCCAAAGTCCGGGGCTGCCAAAAAACTTACGGTCCAATCCGCCCAAATATTTGAGGGTGATTTCGCAGTGGCCCCACACCGCGCTGACGGCCGGGTACAGCTTCTTGCCCTTGAGGCCGCGGAAGGCGACCCCCAAGTATTTGGACTCGGTGGCAAATGCCATTTGGCCCTCGTCCATGTCCAACAAACAAAAGATCTTCTCGGGTGCCGTGAACGGCTGCTCGTAGGGATACGACCATCCCTTGGTGTTCTGGGCGTCGTGGTTGCATTTGTTCTCAACTGAAGGAGGGTATATCATTGGCCGTGGCCTTGGGGCAGTGTCAGGACCGTAGCCGAAATTTTGATGACAAAAACCCCCCATAGGGGAGAACCCTTTTCCCCCAAAAACCGACTTTTTTGGCATGCCATCCCCACACAAATCCAAAACACGTTACTGCCCCGGTCAGTGTCATGGGCATTAAATTGTCGTCACTCACCGATGTTCCAGCCGAAGCCCTCGGCGTCCAACCCGACCAGCGACACGTATCCCGGGACGTGCAGCGACGCGTCTTTGGTGGCCACGCCGACGACCGCGTGAGTGCCGCGTTGGTTGACCGGCCAATTCAGCTGCCACACGTGGAACCCGCGCGTGTAGCCAATCTGTGGCGGGGGACCGACGGATTAACCCGCAGTTTCTCGGGTTTTTGGAGCCAAAACTCCCAAAACGCCGACTTAAATACCTTCCCCCGCATACAGTCGGTGCTTTGGGCCACCGGGTGGCGGTGCATGGTCAGTCTGTCCTCCTCCTTCACGTACACATTCAGGGACCGGTCTTCCGGGTTCCAGGCATGCCTCTTCAGCTCGTCCGGGCACAGTTCCGGCATGTGCAGCACCACATCCAATTTGTATGGTCGCACCATTTCCTCAGATGAGTCGGCGGTCTGAAAGAATCTGTTGACTCAATGGAGGAGACGACGACGACCATTTCCACTTTTAGCCCCCCCCCCCGCCGCCAAAAATTGGAGGTCAACGGACTTTCCGAGTGAATTTTTCATGCCCCCGCCACATCTGCTATTACCCACAAATTATTTAGGCCGTCGACGAAATTTTCACCAATTCCATTGAATTCCCTTTCTTCGATAACCCTTTTTTGGACTAATCAGTCATAAATTGCGTTTAATGATAAGTTGCAATGCACGGGGGGGTGGGGGAGGGGGTGGGGGCATGGAAGGAATTGAACAGTTCAAAAACCCTCGGGGGAAGACCTGCTGAGGGCAGGCGGACGAAACGGGACGACGCGGAGAGGACGGCGAGGGCGAGGCGACGGAGGGACGGACGGCGCGGAGACGACGCGGGGGCAACACTCGCCGCTGTGTGTGCTGTGACTGAAAAGGTTGGGGGGGGGGGTAATTTTTTGCAAAATTAGACGAACTTCTAGAAAAGCTCGAGAAAAATCAAAAGGCTAAAAAATGGTGGTGATCAGCCAAAAAACAGTCAAATTTGACGTGAGAGAACAAAAAGAAATGGACAGACCCGTTGCTGCTGCGAAACGCCTTGGAGAGCGTTTGTCCTTTTCTGCTGCTGTTGCTGTCCTTTCAGTGATTCCGGAGACTGTTCCTGTGCCAACTCCGGCCCGTCTGTCTCCGGCACTCGCCTGTACTCGACTTCTTTGCTGCTGGCCTCAACTCTCCCGCCTTTGGAAGGCGACTGTCGTGGGGGCTGTGTCTGCTGGGCGAACAGAAAGTGACGGGCGGCACTTTGCAGCGATGCCAGTGGAAGCGATGGCAAATGCCCGTGGGGCAAAAGGCACAGCGGCACGTTGCGATGCCGTCGAGTACACGCAATCGTCGTTGTTGCTGTTGTAACAGTTCGGTGGTGGTGGTGGGCCGACCGAGAAGGAAAGTCGTCAGAGTCGACGACCAACGAGGCGGCGGGAGGCACTGGTGGCCAAGCAATCAGCTGGGGGCACCGGTGGACGGGCAGAGGCGAGCACGAATCTGCAATTGGGAAATTAGGGAATTTGACTGATTCTTCCGGTTTCATCGGGCTCATTTGGCCTTTAAACAAAAACTTGCCAATATTTTTTTAAGAATTTTGTGCGAGAATTATTTTGGTCTTTGTGATTGCCGCTAAGGGATGAACAAAACATTGCGATTAAAGGCGGTGATTGGACTGGACAGGAAGGGGCGGGGGGAGGGAGTGGCACCCGTGTACACCTTCCCTATGATGGACGTCCCGTCCGCCGTTTGACAGTCCGTTCCGAATTTTTTGAAAAAAAAGATCTTATCGGCTGGCCGGCCGGCGAAAGCAAAGGTCAAAAAAACACTAATAATTTACATCAAAACAAGTGTCTTAAGAAAGTGGCAATTTTGAAATAAAAAACAAATGAAACGCATTTATAGCATTTGTCAAAGGATGATGGGTCGAATTTCGTTTTTTTAACAGGTAGTTGTAGTTTATATACTCGAAAGGATTGGAACAAAGTCAATTTGTCGAGACTCATCAAAATCATCGGAATGAATGTCAGCAAAAATGAAAAGAGAGGGAAGAAAGCAAAAAGTCGCGTGGTTTATGCCGGAGAATGGACTCTCTCATCCGGAAGTCCATCCCATCCTTTGAATGGCTTATTTATTAGGTGAAAATTGGTCGTTATCAGATGACCCCAGCGCCCCGCCGACTGACCGTCCCCCTCCCCCCCTCCGGCGACGGCAACAGCTCCTTCCCCAACTTCTGCCGTTTGTTCGTTGTTCAGCTGCCGCTCGCCCTCCTCCGTCTCCCCATCGCTCTTCCGCTTCCGCTTCCCCGCCTTTTCCCTCTCCCCATCCGGCTCCATTTCGTTCTGCTCCCTTTCCCTCCTCCTTTTCAACTCTGCCGATTTAAGGTGGACGTTCCGGAAAGCGGGTGCCGAACTTTGGAAGAATGACGGCATAAATTCGCTATTGCCGAGGGGGCGAATGAATTGGTTGACGATTGGTGAGTCCATTGGAACAGCGGCAACCGAAAGTCAACTTTCAAAAATGCAGGACGCAGAAGAAAAGAAAGAGTGTAAAACGGGGGAATGTGGTGGGATTGAGCTGAATGCTGCTTGGAAAATGCACCAAAAGCGAAAGTGTAGGAACGCGGGACGGGGGGGGGGAGGTGGAGGGGACGGGGGGGTGCACTCTTTCGGGGGGGGGGGGAGACAGACGCCGCCCTTTGGGGGGACTCCGACGGGAACAGACATGGGGGGGGAGGGGTGGGGGATATAATGGGCGGGAGCAAAGGAGCAGCCGATGGCGGAGGGAGGGAGTGCTGCTATTTCTGGACGTGTTCCCCCTCCCCGCTTTCTAAGGGTGGCGAAAATAGACATAGACACACGACGCCGGAGGGGGGGGGGCAATTGCGGGAGGGGGGGGGGGGACGAGAAACAAACAGACGCCGCCGTGGGGGACAAAGGGACAACGACGACGAAATGGAACAGCACAAAAGCAGCAAATATATCTCTGTGCATGCAATGCATTTATATCTGTGGCTGCGGGGGGCGGAGGGCGCGCATGGAAAGTACAATTGGCAGAAAGGCAAATAAAAGACGTAAAATTACGTAAAAATAAATAAATGGGTAAAAAACAATTCCAAAAAAGATGAAAAAGCGTAAACGGGCGCGTCTTTAACTTCACAAAAAAATTATGGGACGGGGCAAAGTGCGCCCGAAAAGTCGGCCCATTTTAATAAACACGCGCCCAAAGATCCGATCACTATTAAAATTCTTTAATTTATTGGCATACGGAAAATTGTTGGACGTCATTAAAATAAAATTCAAATAAATTTTAAGTTCTATTTAATTTGCGACATTCGATTTATTACCCTGTTGAAATGCTCCGTTGTCCAAAGGGTGGGCATGGAATTGGTTCAAATTGGGTGGGTCGTTCGGTTGCCGGCGATGAACAAAATTATCACGCGATGAAGAGGGGGCGATGCCATTGGGAAAGTCCGAACACTAAAAACAAAAATTGATGAGGGCAAATTAACTCTAATCGATAAAGCAATCTGTGACAGAAATGTCCCGCCCCACCCCCCTCGTGTCGGCTTTGGTCATCTCCAACTCCTGCCCCACCCCATTGGTGTCGACTTTGGTCATGTCCAACTCCTGCCCCACCCCCTGGTGTCGAGTTTGGTCATCTCCAACTCCTGCCCCACCCCCTTGGTGTTGACTTTGATCATCTCCAACTCCTGCCCCACCCCCTGGTGTCGAGTTTGGTCATCTCCAACTCCTGCCCCACCCCCTTGGTGTTGACTTTGGTCATCTCCAACTCCTGCCCCCACCCCCTGGTGTCGGCTTTGGTCATCTCCAACTCCTGCCCCACCCCCTGGTGTCGACTTTGGTCATCTCCAACTCCTGCCCCACCCCATTGGTGTCGACTTTGGTCATGTCCAACTCCTGCCCCACCCCCTGGTGTCGAGTTTGGTCATCTCCAACTCCTGCCCCACCCCCTTGGTGTTGACTTGTTCATCTCCAACTCCTGCCCCACCCCCTGGTGTCGACTTTGGTCATCTCCAACTCCTGCCCCACCCCCTTGGTTTGACTTTGGTCATCTCCAACTCCTGCCCCACCCCCTGGTGTCGGCTTTGGTCATCTCCACTCCTGCCCCACCCCCTGGTGTCGACTTTGGTCATGTCCAACTCCTGCCCCACCCCCTGTGTCGAGTTTGGTCATCTCCAACTCCTGCCCCACCCCCTTGGTGTTGACTTGTTCATCCCAACTCCTGCCCCACCCCCTGGTGTCGACTTTGGTCATCTCCAACTCCTGCCCCACCCCTTGGTGTTGACTTTGGTCATCTCCAACTCCTGCCCCACCCCCTGGTGTCGGCTTTGGTATCTCCAACTCCTGCCCCACCCCCTGGTGTCGACTTTGGTCATGTCCAACTCCTTGCCCCACCCCCTGGTGTCGACTTTGGTCATCTCCAACTCCTGCCCCACCCCCGGTGTCGACTTTTGGTCTCTCCAACTCCTGCCCCACCCCCTTGGTGTTGACTTTGGTCATCTCCAACTCCTGCCCACCCCCTGGTGTCGGCTTTGGTCATCTCCAACTCCTGCCCCACCCCCTGGTGTCGATTTGGTCATGTCCAACTCCTGCCCCACCCCCTGGTGTCGACTTTGGTCATGTCCAACTCTGCCCCACCCCCTGGTGTCGGCTTTGGTCATCTCCAACTCCTGCCCCACCCCATTGGTGCGACTTTGGTCATGTCCAACTCCTGCCCCACCCCCTGGTGTCGAGTTTGGTCATCTCCACTCCTGCCCCACCCCCTTGGTGTTGACTTTGATCATCTCCAACTCCTGCCCCACCCCCTGTGTCGAGTTTGGTCATCTCCAACTCCTGCCCCACCCCCTTGGTGTTGACTTTGGTCATTCCAACTCCTGCCCCCACCCCCTGGTGTCGGCTTTGGTCATCTCCAACTCCTGCCCCACCCCTGTGTCGACTTTGGTCATCTCCAACTCCTGCCCCACCCCATTGGTGTCGACTTTGGCATGTCCAACTCCTGCCCCACCCCCTGGTGTCGAGTTTGGGTCATCTCCAACTCCTGCCACCCCCTTGGTGTTGACTTGTTCATCTCCACTCCTGCCCACCCCCCTGGTGTCGACTTTGTCATCTCCAACTCCTGCCCCACCCCCTTGGTGTCGGCTTTGGTCATCTCCAAACTCCTCCCCACCCCCTGGTGTCGACTTTGGTCATCTCCAACTCCTGCCCCAACCCCTGGTGTCGCTTTGGTCATGTCCAAATCCTGCCCACCCCCCTGGGTGTCGACTGTGTGGGTCATGTCCACTCCTGCCCCACCCCCCTGGTGTCGACTTTGGTCATGTCCAACTCCTGCCCCACCCCTGTGTCGAGCTTTGGTCATCTCCAACTCATGCCCCACCCCTTGGTGTCGACTTTGGTCATTCCAAACTCCTGCCCCCACCCCCCTGGTGTCAGCTTTGGTCTCTCCAACTCCGGCCCCACCCCTGGTGTCGACTTTGGTCATCTCAACTCCTGCCCCACCCCCTGGTGTCGAGCTTTTGTCATCTCAACTCCTGCCCCCACCCCCTGGTGTCGCTTTGGTCATCTCCAACTCTGACCACCCCCTGGTGTCGACTTTGGTCATCTCAACTCCTGCCCCACCCCCCTGGTGGTCGACCTTGGTCATCTCCAACTCCTGGCCCCACCCCCTGGTTGTCGGACTGTGGTCATCTCCAACCCTGCCCCACCCCCTTGGTGTCTGACTTGGGTCATCTCCAACGCCTGCTCAACTCTGCCCCACCCCATTGGTTCGGACTTTGGTCATCGCCAACTCCTGCCCAACCCCCTGGTGGTCGGCTTGGGTCATCTCCACTCCTGCCCACGCCCATTGGTGTTGACTTTGGGTCATCGTCCACTCCTGCCCACCCCCTGGTGTCTGAATTTGGTCATCTCCAACTACTCGCCCACCCCCTTGTGTTCGACTTTGGTCATCTCCACTCCTGCCCCACCCCTTGGTGTCGACTTGGTCATCTCAACTCTGCCCCACCCCCTGGTGTTCGGACTTTGGTCATCTCCAACTCCTGCCCCACCCTGGTGTCGGCTTTGGTCATCTCCAACTCTGCCCCCACCCCTGGTGTCGACTTTGGTCATTCCAACTCCTGCCCAACCCCCTGGTGTCGACTTTGGTCATGTCCAACTCCTGCCCCACCCCTTGTGTCGGCCTTTGGTCATCTCCACTCCTGCCCACCCCCATTGGTGTCGACTTTGTCATGTCCAACTCCTGCCCCACCCCCTGGTGTCGACGTTTGGTCATCTCCAACTCCTGCCCACCCCCCTGGTGTCGGCTTTGGTCATCTCCAACTCCTGCCCCACCCCTGGTGTCGACTTGGTCATGTCCAACTCCTGCCCCACCCCCTGGTGTCGACTTTGGTCATGTCCAACTCCTCCCCACCCCCTGGTGTCGGCTTTGGTCATCTCCAACTCCTGCCCCACCCCATTGGTGTCACTTTGGTCATGTCCAACTCCTGCCCCACCCCCTGGTGTCGAGTTTGGTCATCTCCAACCCTGCCCCACCCCCTTGGTGTTGACTTTGATCATCTCCAACTCCTGCCCCACCCCCTGGGTCGAGTTTGGTCATCTCCAACTCCTGCCCCACCCCCTTGGTGTTGACCTTTGGTCATCTCCAACTCCTGCCCCCACCCCCTGGTGTCGGCTTTGGTCATCTCCAACTCCTGCCCCACCCCCGGTGTCGACTTTGGTCATCTCCAACTCCTGCCCCACCCCATTGGTGTCGACTTTGGTATGTCCAACTCCTGCCCCACCCCCTGGTGTCGAGTTTGGTCATCTCCAACTCCTGCCCCCCCCCTTGGTGTTGACTTGTTCATCTCCAACTCCTGCCCCACCCCCTGGTGTCGACTTTGTCATCTCCAACTCCTGCCCCACCCCCTTGGTGTTGACTTTGGTCATCTCCAACTCCTGCCCACCCCCTGGTGTCGGCTTTGGTCATCTCCAACTCCTGCCCCACCCCCTGGTGTCGATTTGGTCATGTCCAACTCCTGCCCCACCCCCTGGTGTCGACTTTGGTCATGTCCAACTCTGCCCCACCCCCTGGTGTCGGCTTTGGTCATCTCCAACTCCTGCCCCACCCCATTGGTGCGACTTTGGTCATGTCCAACTCCTGCCCCACCCCCTGGTGTCGAGTTTGGTCATCTCCACTCCTGCCCCACCCCCTTGGTGTTGACTTTGGTCATCTCCAACTCCTGCCCCACCCCCCGGTGTCAGCTTTGGTCATCTCCAACTCCTGCCCCCACCCCCTGGTGTCGGCTTTGGTCACTCCAACTCCTGCCCCACCCCCTGGTGTCGACTTTGGTCATCTCCAACTCCTGCCCCACCCCTTGGTGTTGACTTTGGTCATCTCCAACTCCTGCCCCCACCCCCGGTGTCGACTTTTGGTCATCTCCAACTCCTGCCCCACCCCATTGGTGTCGACTTTGGTCATGTCCAACTCCTGCCCCACCCCCTGGTGTCGAGTTTGGTCATCTCCAACTCCTGCCCACCCCCTTGGTGTTGACTTTGGTCATCTCCAACTCCTGCCCCACCCCCTGTGCCGACTTTGGTCATCTCCAACTCCGCCCCACCCCCCTGGTGTCGACTTTGGTCATCTCCAACTCCTGCCCCACCCCCTTGGTGTGACTTTGGTCATCTCCAACTCCTGCCCCACCCCCTGGTGTCGGCTTTGGTCATCTCCACTCCTGCCCCACCCCCTGGTGTCGACTTTGGTCATCTCCAACTCCTGCCCCACCCCATTGTGTCGACTTTGGTCATGTCCAACTCCTGCCCCACCCCCTGGTGTCGAGTTTGGTCATCCCAACTCCTGCCCCACCCCCTTGGTGTTGACTTGTTCATCTCCAACTCCTGCCCCACCCCTGGTGTCGACTTTGGTCATCTCCAACTCCTGCCCCACCCCCTTGGTGTTGACTTTGGTATCTCCAACTCCTGCCCCACCCCCTGGTGTCGGCTTTGGTCATCTCCAACTCCTGCCCCCCCCCTGGTGTCGACTTTGGTCATGTCCAACTCCTGCCCCACCCCCTGGTGTCGACTTTGTCATGTCCAACTCCTGCCCCACCCCCTGGTGTCGGCTTTGGTCATCTCCAACTTCCTGCCCACCCCATTGGTGTCGACTTTGGTCATGTCCAACTCCTGCCCCCCCCCTGGTGTCGATTTGGTCATCTCCAACTCCTGCCCCACCCCCTTGGTGTTGACTTTGGTCATCTCCAACTCTGCCCCACCCCCCTGGTGTCAGCTTTGGTCATCTCCAACTCCTGCCCCCACCCCCTGGGTCGGCTTTGGTCATCTCCAACTCCTGCCCCACCCCCTGGTGTCGACTTTGGTCATCTCAACTCCTGCCCCACCCCCTTGGTGTTGACTTTGGTCATCTCCAACTCCTGCCCCACCCCTGGTGTCGACTTTGGTCATCTCCAACTCCTGCCCCACCCCATTGGTGTCGACTTTGGTCTGTCCAACTCCTGCCCCACCCCCTGGTGTCGAGTTTGGTCATCTCCAACTCCTGCCCACCCCTTGGTGTTGACTTTGGTCATCTCCAACTCCTGCCCCACCCCCTGGTGCCGACTTTGTCATCTCCAACTCCTGCCCCCACCCCCCTGGTGTCGACTTTGGTCATCTCCAACTCCTGCCCCACCCCCTTGGTGTTGACTTTGGTCATCTCCAACTCCTGCCCCACCCCCTGGTGTCGGCTTTGGTCATCTCCAACTCCTGCCCCACCCCCTGGTGTCGACTTTGGTCATCTCCAACTCCTGCCCCACCCCCTGGTGTCGGCTTTGGTCATCTCCAACTCCTGCCTCACCCCCTTGGTGTTGACTTTGGTCATCTCCAACTCCTTTCCCTCTCCCCCCCCCCCCCTCCCCCTCATAGTGCCTTTCACCTTTTTCAGCCTTTGCTGGCGTCTGCGCACTATGGAGGCTGCAAATGTCTTAAACGGAGACGGGGGTTTTTGCGTTTTCCCGGCGTCGCCAGTGCCGAATGCGAACAGAGCGTCGTCCTGGTCCTCGATGAACAGCTGACTTTCGGCGGAGGAGTCAACGGCAAATGAGACGGACTGCTTGAGAAGGGGCGGCCTTCTCTCCGCTGGAGAATCCCTTACCCGGCCAAAGCTTTCTTCCGCCTTCCTCCTCCTCTTACTCAGCGAATTGGCCGCCTCCGTCGAAGCACAAAATTTGTTGTTCCTTCCTGCCTCAGTGCTAACACTGCTGCTGCTACTGCTCCGTGCCAACAAAATCTGCGAAAGAATAATTAATTAGATTGGACCCCAACTCTCCGTGTGTAATTAATGCCACTCTCCGTGTAATTAATGTTTGTGTCAATCGACCGATTCTTTGAATTTTGGAATTGGCACTTTCTTAAAAAGCAATTAATTCTCATTGTTCGCTGTTCGATGTCCCTTACAAATTAGCCGCGAGCATTTGGAGAAGAAAAGAATGGGCCAGAGAATTAATAAATTTTTTGAACCAAGGAACTCCGTTTGGACGAAGCTAATTTATCCCACAAAATCCCTTTTAATTAAAAGCCCACCACTCTCTGATCAATGTCCACTGTCGCCGGCTCCGATCGCGTCCTTTTCCATGTCCGACCGTTCCGCCGCTTGGTCGGACTCCTTCGCCTTGACGACTTGCGTCGGGTGGGAGAAATTGAAGCAGCAACCGCCAGAAAGTGACGCTGAAGCCAATCCATAGCGATGCTTCATCCGTCAACGGGAGAGGAGACAATTGAGGCCAATAGGGAGAGGGAATGGCAGCGGAAGGGGAAAGGACGGGATTAAAAGGAAAACAAAAAACCCGTCAGTGGAAGGGGGGGGGGTCTGCAAAAATCCCTTTAACTTTAACCCCCCCCCCCCCCCCGAAACCGTTCAATGGAACGCCCCCATTCAATCGATAAAGGCCGGCTTTTCCTGCAGCTGATGAGTAATTAAATTAGTCTCCCCCGGGGATGGCGGGGGGGGGGGGTTAATGCTCGAATCTCTTAAATTGGCTTATACGACGTAAAAACAGAATCTGGGCCTCCAGGCCGAATTAGAGGGAACAAAAGGATGCCAATCGGAGAGAGTTCGTCGCGGCCGGATGTGTGCCTTTAGTGGAGGGCAATGGGATGGGAATTTGCCCATTCGGCACCCAATTCGGCCGGGGGACAATGGCTGTGTTGGACGACGGACGGTTCCCCCCCCCCAATTCCACTCATATCCCCCCCCCTCTTCCCTATCCAACCACTCGGCGGTCGGTCATTCGCCTCCCCCCGCCCTCCCTCAACCCGCCGCCACCCTTCTGCTTAAGGAAAGTGAGAAATAAATTATTCTTCAATTCCCCTGGGGATAATAGCGCCAAAAAGGGGGACGGAAACGGGAAGAAGAGCTAACAATAAGCACTGCCAAAAGGGAGTGGAATGATGACGGAGGGAGGGAGGGACGGAGGGAGGCAGGCAAAAACATGGAAACTGACTGAAGTCGAATGGACGGACAATTGCCCATTTCGTGTAACGCAAAAATGAGTTCTTGGTGAGGCGCAGTCGTCGATTCAAGCCTTTTTACGACGAGTTGTGTAAGACATTTTTAGTTATAATATTCCAATTTTAATCGCAATAAGTCAGGCTAGTGTAAGGTTTGGTAACAAACAACGGCGACACATCAAAAAGTGTGGTCAGCCCAGCAAAAGAAATGATTGAATGGAAATTGGCAAAGCTAACAATGGTAAAAATCCGCTCTCCTCTCTGCGCGATCAGCCGATGATCAGTCCAACGCCAAACTTTCCCTGAGCCTTCACGTGGTTGAGCCATCCACTGAGTCCCAACGAGAAGGGCAGCTGTTTGGACAGCTTCTTCTCCAACACAGCGCTCACCGTCCAGTTGGTGTCGCAGGAGGCCCTCAACGTCATCGAGTCGGGCACCTCAATTTGATAAGCGAAGGTGGTGTTCGCTTCCTAAAATTGATGTACAGTTTTTAACAGAATCCATAACCAAATGTACCTGAAGTTTGAAGTTTGCCTCAAACTCAACGCCGAACTGGAGATGTTCACTTTGTTTGTGGTAATAACACAAATGGAGTGCGTTGGAGGCGAGGGTACCGGAAAATGTCCAATTTGGCTGAGTGTAGCGCAACGCGTAAGAAAGCATGCTGGTTTGTTTGCCTGTTAAAAAGCATCAGTAAAACTGTTATTTTAATCAGAAATTTTATACTCGCAAATCCCCGTGTTTGGCATATCTATTCCCAGAATATGAAAATGTCCCCCTCCCCATCCCCGGACTGACCCAAATCATTCCCTATAAATTCATATCTGGCATATCCTATACCAAATCCCTTGACATATTCAACTGTTACGTAGTGTAGCATTTTCGTCTCCGATCTTGTTGTTGTATATCGACATAGACTCACTCTGCTCTAAACACCCCCCCCCCACGTGGGTCTGTTGGGCATAAGGACTGTTGGTCGAAAAACTGTCTTAACGAATGATCGTTTCTATTTGAGTCCATAAGCCAACAGAAGCTGGTTAGGTCTTTCCTTTTTTTTGCAATAAAAACCTTCCTCTTTGGGCGTATGTACAGCTGACCCAAAATTTAAAGAATTTGCCTTCAAAAGCCTACCGGGCATTCTCGCCTCCCGGTGGTAAATATATTCGGCCCCAACGTCGAAGTTTCTGGTGATGCGACGCAGCATTTGCGCAACGAAAATGCCTTGACAGTTGGTGCCGTTCAGCGCCGGATTGGCGACTGTCAGCCCGTAAGTAGAAAGACGTCCTCGATGTTCAAGAGAAAGTTGGGAACCAGACAAAAGGCCTTGCTGAACAAGAGCAAGAATTGTTCCCAATAAAAGAAGCATCGCCCCTTTATGCCAATTTAGCTTTTCCAGCGATATCAAAAAAAGTTTTCGAAAGTTTAAGCAAAGAAAAATGGTCTAAAACTGCAAAAATGTCGGGTTTTTATTTGAGGTGAGAATCGGAGTCGGATTTGACTTATTGTCAGCAAATTAACCTGAACTTGCCCCTGGAATTTGCCACGGAAATTGCCCATTTGGTGCAGAACTGTGGCCTGCGTGTTTCCCTGGAGGTCCGTGTCGCCGAGAATGATGGGAAAGGCCTCGGTGGGCGTCGCCTGCGCATTTCCGACAAAAGTCGCCCCAAAGCGATAGCCCGTGACCGCTTGAGAAATGCTCATCGTGTGTGTGACCTGCAAAAATAGAGGATTAACATCCTACAAAATTCGTGTTAGAAAGATTACGCATTAGCCAATTTGGCAATAAAATGCGATAATCGCATCCTCCAAAGGACTTACTTGGAAATGTGAGCTAAGCCCCTTCTGAACCACAGCCTTAGCACCCTCAAAGCAAAGCGGGAAGAGGTCTCGACACTTCCTAAAAGATGAACCGTTCGCGAAACATGCAACTTTTGCAAAAGACCATGCCGTTCATGGTTCCTTTACTCGAATTTCGAAGTCTGGCAACCCAACCCAAGCCCAACTTTAGACCTGTGCAACTCTTCATATGAGCCAAGACTGATGCCCTCTGTCGCTGCGTTCGGCACTTGTTCGGCGCTTGCGGAAGTAGGCTCAGATGCCATATTACTTATTGCAAAAAGAAATTATAATTAGGTATATGAAAAAAAGAAAATTAGAACAGAAATAGTGAAGGAAATTCAAAAACCAAATCCACACAAAGAAACATAATTATGATTTTATTTGTTTTCATTCAGGAGTTATCTTAGACGTCGCATTCTGTGCTTTTCCCTCTCATGGCTTTCCATTGTGCTATTCTGCCAATAAAAAAATACCAATTTTGCAAAAGGTGTCTCGGTTTTTTGGGGGTCTCGAGGGTATTATTTAGATGGTTCCCCCAATTTTGCAAAAGGTGTCTCGGTTTTTTGGGGGTCTCGAGGTAAGTCTCGATTTTGAGTCTGGATAAATTTTAGAACTAGAGCATCACTACTCTCGGAAGTGTATGGAAAAGATCGAATAAAGCTCCTAAAAATGCAAGACAAAAAAAAGAAGAAGAATTTGTGTGTGTAAGAGTGGGGAGCGGGACGTTTGAGTCCCGCCGTTGGACTCCGACGTTTAGGCCCCGCCGTTTGGCCCCAAGGTCTTTTTCACTTTAACATCTTACGAGGCTTTTAAATACCTACATGATTTAGTGCGCATTTTTTCTTACATCAAACTCTGGTTCCCTATTTTTAAGTATTTTCAATGTCAAGTTCTATTGAAACCAAAAAACGGAGGTAATCTTAAAGAACATTGGTCCCGATTGGGCCGTAGAAGCCAAACGACCTCCATTTTGACCGACTTCGAACCCGGAGCCCAAATCCGAACATTTGGTCAAAATTTTAAAATTTTTGAAAAATTAATTTTGGCCCCAAATTGTTCAAAAAACCCAAAGTACGCCCAAAAAGCGTTTGCCAAAATGAGTGCGAGCGGAACTACGTGCGACTCTAACACACATGTCCAGCAAACGCAGAGCTTAAGCTCAGCTCAGGTTGGCTTAGGCCTAAACTCAGCTTAGGATGGCATCCCTGGGGCCCAAACGTCGTTTGGTTTTCCCCTTGAATGAATTTCATAGGTCCAAATGCTAATAAATCAGCCTAAACTGTAAAAAACAGGACCAATCCCTATTCAATTTCCATAATTTATTAACCGAAGGCAAACATTTCAGACTGTTCAACAATATCAATTGATCCAGGACGTAGCCAGGGGGGGGAAGGAGGAATTCCCCCTCCCCCCCCCCCCCAAATAAAATTAAAAAAAAAACCCTATTGTTTTACAACTTTTTGATCAATTTTCTTAACAAATTGCCATCAAATAAATTTTCCCGGCGACGCCTATCGGCACCGCCGGGCCGCTCCCGGCGCTCAGATGGATCAATTACCCCATCCGAAATTTTTTTCTAATTACGTCCCCGAATTGATCACCACGTAAAAATGGTCTTGACAAGTATCAAAGGTGCTCAATCTTTTGCGCCGGCGACATTTGCGCCGGCGAAGTCTATAAATTATTTTTGTCTGCTTTTAGCCAGGGTTAATTTCTTCACAAATAAAACCGAAATTCGTTTTTTAAATTAACCCTGTTTCCGGACCCAACCGCGAGGAGGTAGCAGACACTGAGTCCATACAAACATATCACAAATATGCACAAATTTTATTTTAATGGTTAACATCAAATGGCGCACGTTAAACCAGTAATACGAAAACTCTCCTCACTTTTTCTGGTGGAATATAGGCGCGAGACAGAACATCGCTAAAAAGAATTGATGTTTTAAATTTTAATGGGTAACCGAAAGTGCGTCGCCTGTTCAGCGCGCTTTGTTCGCACAGTGTGCGCTTAATCACATTATATGCTTAAAATATTTGAAAAAGTGAATTAAAATATCATGAATAAATTATTTTTCACTTAATTTCGAAAAATGTTCGAATTCAGGTTCGAAATTCACAAAATCCGAGATCGGCTTCGTGTTCTACATATTTTTACCCTAGAAAACAAGCATTGAGATTGTTTAGATTTTTTCGTCGGGACCGCGATTCGTATGGATTGCCCATTAGGGTGTCCGTTTCAAGCCATTAGTTATTTCGACCGCTTTTGTTAGTGATTTTGTTCTGACACGCATTTTTTCTTTGTTATTGTATTTTATAAATGTGAGAGCTTGAATGATATAAAAAATGTGTGAAGAATGCCGAGAATGGACAATTCCACGCAGATTAAGATAAACACCAAAGCGAGATTTGAAGGCCAAAGATCTTAGGTAAAAAATGCAGATTAAGATAAACACCAAAGCAAGATTTGAAGGCAGAGATAAATTATAAAAAGTTGATTAAGATAAACACCAAAGCAAGATTTAAAGGCCAATGATCAATTAAGTAAAAATGCAAATTAAGATAAACACCAAAGCAAGATTTGAAGGCAGAGATAAATTATAAAAAGCTGATTAAGATAAACGCCAAAGTGAGATTCAAAACAGAGATAAATTACATTAAGGCCAATGGACGATAAGCACCAACAGCGCTTGAAGTTATGTAAAAATGCCGTTTGAGAAAAGCGCTTGGAATGGCAGATAGGAATTAGGTATATAAAAATGCCGTTTGAGAAAAGCGCCGTTAGGGGCTTGGAATGGCAGATAGGAATTAAGTATATAAAAAATGCCGAATGGAGAAAAGCGTCCCAATTCGATACTCAATCTCCAGCAGCCGAGAATCCTTCGTCATATGGCGCTCACGACCATATCTGTTCCATCAATGAACTAACGCCATCGTCAACCAATTCCTCCGGTTGGTACTGATTATCGCGGAGCATATCTTCATTTTCAAAAAAATAAATTATGAGTTCTTCACCACGCTCCTATAAATCCGGGTCGTTCCGGTCTCTATTAAACATTCAAAAATGCGAACAAACAAAAAAATTTTGCAACGAGTAACGAACCACCTTCATCCTCCAACCGCTGAGATAAGCCGAACAATGAGGAGAAGAATTTGCAGCTGCCAGACAACATGATGCTGCTCGTAACGCTGTTTTTTTGCTGCACAGACAAAAAAGTCAAAAAATTGTTTATAAGTATATGCCTCGCTACACGTAAACTTTTTTAAAGTAGATTGTTTCTATTTGTGTTCAACACTTAAGTCCTCTGAATCACCCAATTTATAAAAATACCATTTGTTTCTAAAAACTGTTATTTAGTCCCGGGATCCGGTCGAATCACAACAGCCCCACCTTTATGCGACTGGCGAATTTGCAGGTGCTTCGAACCAACTCGGCTCGGTGCAACATTTCCTCTGACTTTTTCTGTTGCAGATTGTCCTCCCGCTCCTGCTGAATTTGGTTAGTAAAATTTTTTTTTGAATTACAAAAACATCAACTGGAGTAGGTGACAGCGAGAAATCTCCAGTGAATTTGAGTTCGCTGAGCGAAGAAGTGTCCTCCTCTGACACCGTAATGCCAGGAATGTCCTCCTCCGACACCGTAATGCCAGAAGTGTCTTCCTCCGACACCGTAATGCCAGAAATGTCATCCTCCGACACCGCAATGCCAGAAATGTCCTCCTCCGACACCGTAATGCCAGAAATGTCATCCTCCGACACTGCAATGCCAGAAATGTCCTCCTCCGACACCGCAATGCCAGAAATGTCCTCCTCCGACACCGTAATGCCAGAAATGTCATCCTCCGACACTGCAATGCCAAAAATGTCCTTCTCCGTTTGTTCGTTGTTGCTATTGAACTTCATGTAGTCGTCGTCGAATGGGCCAAGATCGCTTCCCGAAACTGGACAAACTTAAAAAAACCCATAACAAAAAACTAAAAACACAAAAAAAATTTGCTGTGTAAATTCATTTCAAAACTAGTTTTGTTTGCATTTAGCGCGGTTTCAGCCCTTAATTAAACCTTTCACCGCACCCACCAATTCTTTGGATTTCCCCTATTTTCAATAAAATAAAATAAAGTAAAAAAGATCCGGGTTGGTCCAGCTTCTATTAAAGCTTCAAAAATGCGAAAAAAAATTGCAACGCAAATGAACCCACCTTCATTGTCCAACCACTGAGAGGAGTTGAACATTGAGGAGTATGCGGGGTCTTTTTTGCTGTTGCTGAACGACATGATGCTCGTGTCGCTGTTCTGTTCCTGCACAAAAAAAAAGAATGAACATTTGTTGTGTTGTTGTCCCCCTACCCTTCGATATTTTCCCTTTTTTATTCAATGCTCAAGTCGGTGTCAGTACGTTTTGCCAACGGTACGTTTTGCCAACTGTACATTTTGCCAACCCAGCAAAAAGGTACGTTTTGCCAACCCAGCATTACGTTTTGCCAACCCAGCAAAATGTTTCATTTCGCCAACTCATCAAAAACTTAAATTTCGACCAATTTCGAACCCCGGACCCGAATTCGAAGGTTTTTTGATTTCAAAATTTATTTGGAATCTTTTGGCCTCGAAACATTCAAGAAACATGCTCAAAATCATCCAAAACGTAAAGTTGGCAAAATGAACAGTTGGCAAAACGTAATATTTTTGCTGGGCACTCACGAATTTTATAAAATCTTAATATATCGATAGACATATTCAAATTTTTAATTCTCACGCACCAAAAGTTATGTAAAAAATTTTTTTAAAGGGATCCACCCGCTGAGAAAGTCACTTTCATAACCAACCTTGAACGAAAGGTGTTCGGACTGTGATGGCACTGACATCGATGTATTCAAAAAGAATGGCTAAACACATGAATAAATTTTAAAAAATCCTCAAAACCAACCAAAGTAATCGCTATCATTATAAGGCCGAAAATAGAATAAATCAGCAGGTGAAGCAGAAACTGTTTGTTCTCCTGATCTGTCGACGTCTGTTCGCCGTTGCTGTTCAACTGCTCGGCGTCGTCCGTTTGTTCACCATTGTTGTTCAACTTCCTGGCGTCGTAGTATGCCTGGAGCTCGGCTTTCAAAGACGGAAAAGTGCCCACGGCGGTTGACGGCAATGAGCGGGAGAAAGTACCGACACCGGAAGGAGTCTTAAAATAGAGAAAAATAATTCAAAATTTAAAAAACTCAGAATTATTTCTACAAGCAACAAATAGCAAATTTAACAAATTTGGACCAAAATTTTGTTTATAGATCGTCGGCCGACCCTAACCCCCCCCCCCTCGCTAACCGCCATCAATTGCTCATTGTCATTCTTCATTTGGAAAAATTTGTCTCTCCAGTATTCCGTAATTCCGATCTGTTCATCTAAAGCCTTCTTCAGGTGGACAATTTCGTCAAATGCTGTGTCGAGTCTTTTGTACAGGCTGGCAATGAGATTCTCCTTAATGGATTTTTTCTTAAAAATTAAATAATCTCCCGTCGGCATTGGCGGACAACCCTCCCCCCCCCACCGACGAAATCCCTAGATAGGGCCCTGGTCACGGGTTGAATACAAAAATCTGACCCCTAATACGGTTTCTAACAAAATTTTTAAGAAAAATGGAAACGGAAAAATACACTAAAAATTCAATTTTTTTTAAAATGGATTCACAACCCCAGAAATGTTTCTAGATATGAATACTTGAAAAGTCAAATTTAAAGAATTAACCTTTTCAATTGATGATTTCTTTAGAGATTCGAGTTCCTTTTCCAAACGATCATTCCTGTCAAGCATGTCCTGAGCAATTTTCGTCTGCTCACGTAAATCCCGTTTTAAGATAAGATTTTCTGCCAACGCTTCGTCGAGTCGTTTGCGCAGTTCTTCAATGACACGGTCCTAAACAGGATTTTATCTTTAAAATTAATAAATCCCCCGTCGGCGCTGGCGGACCACCTCCAACCCCCCCCCCCCGACGAAATTCGTCTAGATACGGACAGCACTGGTCACAAGTGGGACACGAAAATCTGACCCTTAACATGCTTTTTGGATAAATTTAAAACAATCTTTAAGAAATAAATGGATTCTCTCTCCTTCCCCCCCACCCAAATAGACATGAATACTTTGATCTAATTTAAAATTCACCTTTTCGTTTGCTGCCTGTCTTGCCTCGTCGCGTTCCTCCGTCAATTGGCGGATTACAGTGTCCTGAAAGCGTCTTTTTTTGTTAAGAAATTTTTCAAACCGGGATTTTTTGATAAAAATCGGGATTGAAAATAGAGATTTTTTTTTTGATCGAGATTCCAAAAACCGAGTTTAATCCCAACCGAACCCGGCCGGGCCCGAGCCCATCCAACTCTACATTTTTGTTAAGGAATTTTCAAAAATTCATTTTTTGATAATTCTGCTTAATTTTTAGGGTGGGTGGTTGGGGCGGTGCCAATAGGCCCCGCCGAGAAAATTGTGAATTTTTGAGTCAAATTGTTGAGTTTAGCAACCAAAATTATAATGATTCAAACATCGATGAATTTCAAAAAAATTTTTCAAGTCGTTAGAAGAGTGTTTCAGAGGTATTCAGGGAGATAGTACCGAATCTGGCCTTTGAGCGATTTCAAACCCCGGGGCCGAATTCCAAATATGTCTTAACATTAAAATTCTAAAATACCCAACGGCGCCGTCTGACCAGGGTCTTCATATGAAAAAAAACTCGGACCAACAAGTGTTCACGTTTCCGCCCCTCCAAACCTTATCGTCCGTCTTTTTTTTCACCGCTTTGTATGCCGTTTCAGTCGCGTCAATTTCATTCAGCCGTTTCTCATCCTCATTGCAAAGTTCTTGAATGGTCTTTGTTAACGATTTACATTTGTTTTCCAAAACGAAAATTCTTTTCTCCAAATCTTGGTTTTTCTCTCTAAGTGTTGTATTCTCAGATTCTTCGTCCATTATTAGAAGGCTTGGGTTTTTCCTTAAGAAAAATTGCAATAAACCGGGGAAAATGCAGCCCAGAAATCGATGTTAATAAAAATCGACTTTTCGAATCCCCTCCCCCGAAATTCTTACAAATTAGTACGAAATTTTTTTTGCGAAAAGACCAATCGGTTAGCTTTCGCTTTATCATAGGTCCAACAGGGAACCTCTGAATGACTTTGTTTGATTTGAAAAATTCCTTTTAAAAAATGCTATCAACTTGCCAAGATCACTATTTTTTCAAAAGTACTATAATAATGCCGAACGGACGTTTGAGTGCGGCAAAGTTTGGAAAGCTATAACTTTTTTCAAACTTAACTAAACCAGTCGTGCTTTGTATCTCTTGAAAGATCTAAGTTTTTAGAAGTTTACATTAAGAAAAAGCTAAGCGATTCAAAACTTTCCAAAAAAGTTATAGCTGTACGAACAAAAAAAGTTTGGTTTTTTCGGTCTAATTGAGTAAAATTCAAAATTTTCTTGTCAAGATCATTCATACCAAATTATTTCTCCTTGCCCAAAAATGCACCTCAAAATTTCTTTTCATTTTTAAGCTATTGTTATTTTTACACACCTTTATTCCGCACCTATTTTTGCTTATTAACCCGAGTTTATCCCTGATTTAAAGGTGTCAACGCATCTCTACCTCTCTTCAACCAAGTCTTTGCTAAATTTCAAAACTTTTTAGCCCACATAAATTTTCAAATTCCGTATTTTTTCCAACCTGAACGCTAACTTGTGGTCAAGTTTTAAAAATAGGCTTTGTAACAAAGTTTTCAATGATCCGAAAACTCCAAATTTTTGCACTTGATCTGAACTATTTTTGTACGTAAATTCAAAAGCTTCGATGAGGTTAGACTAAATGACAGATTAATGCTCAAGTTTTTGAAAATCCTCACCCTCCATTTTCAATATTATTTTTTGTAAATTTTTATGGACAAATTCTGAGCATACGCAACTTAAGGAACGAATTATGGTTTTGCTAAGGAACTGTGCTTAGGATTAACGCCAAATATTGTGACGAGGACGACAAACGGTTGAAGCATTGACCGACTGAAGAGGAAATGAAAAGAACGCCTTAGGGTGGGAGGGGTAAAAACGTGCAGTTGGGCCGATGGGAGGAGTTTGCCTAAATTTTCGTGAAATTTAAGAAAACTAAAGACATTTTTTGAATTATCGGGCCAATTCTCGTAAATTTTTAATCCGATTGGCGATTTATCGGTTTGGCCGCGATTTTTGACGACGCCTCCAGTTCGTTTGTTTCTTTTCGAATTGGATTCGAGGGTGTCTCGAGTCCAACACCGACCACAATTCAGGACCTCCCAATAAATAATGGCACTGCCGGCACAAAAATGCCAAAGCCTACCTTAAAGAAATTGTCACTTTCCAGCCGTTTGTTCGCTTCTAAAAGCGCTTGAAGTCGCGCGTCCAACTTTAAATTCCTTTCATGGCGTGCGCTGAGCCACTCCCACCATTCGGCGTGCTCCTTTTCCAACCGCATCAGCTTAATCCGCTCATTTTCCATGTCCAATGAATGGAGAAAGACCTGCACACAATGAAAGCAATGTTATCTGGACAAAAAAAGGAGGAAAGACGCGATCTTGATCATTTAGCCAAAATCAATCAAAATTTCAAAAGATACGCCCCTGTAAATTAGAGAAGAGCGGGACCGGGATTTTTTGTCAAAACCCGGGAGCGTAAAGGCCCGATCAACCTTTTAACCGGAATTCCATAAAAGTGGGATTACCTGATCACTGAGTATCACTGAGTGTTCTCCTTCTACAGTACCTGATCACTGAGTGTTCTCCTTCTACAGTACCTGATCACTGATCAGATTTCGACTTAACAAATAAGAAATTGAACGAAAACAATGTTTACTAAATGCTTCACAACCTATCCGTAAAATGTCTTATGGTGGGACTTATTGAATAAAGGACTTGCATTCCCCCGAGGGGTGGTGGGTGGTGGTGGAGGGAGGAGGGTGGGAATGAGAAAGAGGAGGTAAGAGATAACAAATGTGAAATAACGGCTTGCCTTGCTTGACACAGAAGCGGGGCAGAGAAACAGGTTGCTGCTGCTTGGCGTAGACAGGGCAGAGGGCTCAGTCCTTCCCCCGAGGGGAAGAAAAGAGGAAGAGAATTTATGGGGGGGGGGGATATTGTTCGTTTACAATGCGTTTGAATTTGGCGCGAAAAGCAAGCGTTTGAAGATGGCGACTTCCACCACAGTCAATCGTGTCGACAAAAATTCAAAATCCCTAATAAGCCAAAAGAAATCACTAATACATACAGTTCCGGAAAAAAGTTTATGCGCCAACATAAAATTATTAAATTTGTGTATTTATCTCAAAAACGATGGAGCAGTGAGCTCATGAAAAGAACAGTTTTATTTGTTGTTACACGATTTTTTCGCTTCCGCCGAACGTCGAATTGTCCGAATGTCGAATAGAACAAAAGCTGTCCGAATGTCGAATAGAACAAAAGCTGTCCGAATGTCGAATAGAACAAAAGCTGTCCGAATGTCGAATAGAACAAAAGCTGTCCAAATGTCGAAAATTGCTTAATTCTACTTTTTAAATACTAAGTTCAAAAATTTGTAAAAATGTCAATTTAATAAATGCAAAATTCGTCCTCAAATTTTTTTGTTCACCTTTTCTTTTATCACCACTGCCATAAGCGGAAAAGAAAAGAGTGCCAATGGAAGGCCGCGCAGCGGCACGCCAATAGCGAGCATGCGATTACGAAGCAAAAAAGCCTAACAACCAAGGGGTGGCCTAACGAACCCTAACTATAAGTTTCTAACTTTTCCCTGTTATTCTGGCTACCGAACCGCATGCAGAATGGTCCGAATGCAGACCAAGCATAAATTGGTCCGAATGCAGACCGATCCGAATACAGACCGGGCAATAACTTGCTTCAGCCTTGACAGATTCAGACATTATTATAGTCATTCGAAAGCTCTTCAAGCGCTGAAGCTATTGTTAAGCAAAAGTTTTGTGATTGGACAAGTTTCAAAAAAGTTATGGCCAAAAAATCCAAAATTCTGCATTCAAAAATTTTTTTAAAAGTTTTTTGGCCATAACTTTTTTGAAACTTGTCCAATCACAAAACTTTTGCTTAACAATAGCTTCAGAGCTTGAAGAGCTTTCGAATGACTATAATAATGTCTGAATATGTCAAGGTTGAAGCAAGTTATTGCCCAATCTGTCCCGGTCTACATTCGGACCGGTCTGCACTTGGTCCGTACGCCGTTATTCTATTGAGTGGGGTACGTTTTGATCCCGCCATTTTGGTCCCGACCACTTTGGTCCCGGGGACATTTTGGTCCCAAACATTTTTTACAAATAAAATTTTTGTCAGATACAGTGGTCGCCATATCTATTTTGACAAATTGAAAAAAACCATAGGTGGGACCAGGCATGGACACGGTTATGAATTTCCTTAACCGTAACCGCCCGTCCTCAAACACTTAGAAACGTTAACCGTCCGTAACCGCCCGTCTTAAAAATCTCATAACCGTTAACCGCCCGTAACCGCCAGTCCTCAAAATCTCATAACCGTTAACCGCCCGCGGTTATCCGCGGTTAACCGCATTATTTAAAAATCAATAAAGTTTTCCAGATTTTGAACAATCGATTTTTCAAAACTATTTTTTTCCGATCGTGATGTGGCGTCCTTCTAAAATTAAATCAAAATTGATGTGTATTGAACTTAACAAGTGATTTTTATCAGATTTTGTCAATGAATAAAATTTTTAAATCTCTTTCTAACACTTTCATGATTAAAATCTAACAAAGCGCGACCGATCAGCGAAATTTTTTTCTGTGTTTTTTGCGCTTTAGATTTATAAAATATTTTTTGGGCGGTGTGGGGGTTCGGCGGTGCCGATAGCCGCCGCCGAGAGAAAAAATTGAATATTTACCGACTTATGCTAAGAAAAATTGTCAAATTTAGGTGATTGAACGTTTTAAAATGCACTAATTATTTATGTAAACACTTAGAATTTTACTTTTTATAGCTAAAATTTTTGTAAAAAATTGTAAGAATACTAAAAAGAAGGGATATTAAAATATAAATAAAACGATTACAGCGGGTGGGGCTAGAACCTAGAATAAATAAAACCAGTCGGAGAGTTTCACCACTAAGCCATCGGATCGACAAGGTGATTTGGTGAAATGTGAATAAAAGTCAAAGAAATTATAAGGCAAATCATCTCAATCCTCAGCAGCCAAAAAATAACGGATACGACGGCTAACCGCGGTTTTAGAGGTCATAACCGTTAACCGACCGTAACCGCCCGCCCTCAAAATCTCATAACCGTTAACCGCCCGTAACCGCGACCTTTTAAATTCCATAACCGTTAACCGCGGGTAACCGCGGTTAACCGCGGATAACCGCGGTTACGGGTAACCGTGTCCATGCCTGGGTGGGACCCTTTTGGTCAAAATTATAAGGAAATTTTTTATTCTTTAAGAGTTTTTTAATGTTGAAAATAAAATTGGTTGCGAAGCTCAAAATTTACAAATATTATCACATTAAAGTAGGGTTGGACGGGACCGGGACTTTTGGGAAAAACCGGGACCGGGACTTCCCGGGACCAGAAAAACCGGGACCGGGACCAAGATTTTCAACCGGGACCGGGACTAACCGGGACTTTTCAAGGGAAAATTTTTTTTTGTAATGTTCCATGGTAAAACAAAAAAAATTTTTGTTATTCAAAATATCTTACTCTGTCTTTAACTTCAATTTTATCATCATAATTTTTTTGAGATTCAGTTTTACTTTTTAGGGGGAGGTGGGGATGGGGGTCGGCGGTGCCAATAGGCGCCGCCAAGAAAAATTTTTGAAATTTGACTCAATTTTTGTTAATGAAATTTCATCAAAATTTTAGCAAAATAAGCATTTTGCTTCGGAATTAAACTGGTTACGTAAGAGTAGAGGATGCCCGGCGGCGCCAACAGGCGCCGCCGGGGAAATTTTTCGAACATTTTAATGATATTTGTTAAGAAAATTGAAGCAAAAATTCAGTAAGATGTGATGAATTTTATTTCAAAAATTCTTGTTTTGCTCGCATTTTAATTAAAAAATATTTAAAAACTATTAAAACATTTTTTTATTGATGGAAGATTATGTGAGTATAGGAAAATGATTGAGGGGAAGTGTATGTGAGTAGAGGAAAAACGATAAACAAGTTTGCAGTCAAGCGGGTTCGAACCCAACACTCACCATAAGAATTACCAAAAACGGAAACCACTAGGCCATCGACCCACTTAGGTGACATAAGTAAAAATGGTTGAAATCTTCGGCCGATGATGCCATCATTAGGGGTGTAAATTTAGTCCCGGTTGGTCCCGGTACCGGTCCCGTCCAACCCTACATTAAAGCATGCTTAACAGTAAAAAAAATGCCAATTTGACGGCCCATATTTATCGGCGGGGGGAAGTTTGGGCACCGGGAAGTTTGGGCACCAGGAAGTTTGGGCACCAGAAGTTTGGGCACCGGGAAGTTTGGGCACCGCAATATATCATTAAAAAATAAAATTTCAAAATTTTGCCATTTTAGACTCTCATTAAATACTTTGGAACTTTTATCGAAAGCATATTCAAACCCATTATGGGTTAAAGTGAGTTTTCTTTATATGCAATGAGGGTTTGAAATACTTTCTGCAAATGTATGTTTTGAGGGGCAATCACTTGTGCTGCTTTGGCGTACGGACCGAATCCGACCGGGGAGTAACTTCATCTCGACAAGACCTGTTGAACGGGTTTAGAAAGTCTGAATCGGTTAAGTTTAGAGTCAATTATTGCCCCGGTCTGGATTCGGTTCTCGCGCTTTTTCAGGAGAACCACTTGAAACAAATTCTGCTTCTTCAAGATTTCCAATGGCAAGACTTTTCTCACCAGAGGACTTTTTGAGAATTCCGCAAAATGACCTAAAAAAGTAATAACGCGGCACACCAACAACTGACCTTCTTTCATCCTTAAAATCCCTGATATGATTGATATACACATATTCCTTTCCAACATTCATTAAAAAAATTTATATCTGAACTCAATACTTTGTCGAAAATTAAATTTCATGCAATATGTACAGAACATTCAAGTGTAAATGCTTTTTTTATTTATTTATTTTTATTTAATTTGTATTGTGGTGCCCAAACTTCCCGGTGCCCAAACTTCTGGTGCCCAAATTTCCTGGTGCCCAAACTTCCCGGTGCCCAAACTTCATGTCGCCTATTTATCTAGCACGAGTTTTATACGTGAAATGTTTGGGACCAAAACGTCCCAGGGACCAAAACGGCGGGATCAAAACGACGGGACCAAAACGTCCCTTTCCCATTCTATTTCGAGTTTGGGCTTCTAAATCGGGTCGAAATGGAGCTCAGACTCGGATTCTACGGCCAATTGGTGCGCAATTCTTTCTTTTTTTTTTTTGCCGGTGCGCAACTCTCCACGGAGCGCAATTCTCCGAAAACTGTTGGTGCGCAATTCTACTAAACTTATTTGGAGTCGGCGGGGAGCTACGCAATTTTTCCGAAATCCGTTAACGCTTCCGGTCCGAGCCCTTCCCCCGCCCGAATTCCCCCACAGCAAACCCCCTAAATTTCAAAAAAATAAACTTTTATTTCCCAATACATAATTGGCAATGAAGGAGAGCGATTCAAACTTTTTTTGGTCAAATTTACAATACAATATCGAAATGCTTAGAATAATAGCAACCCATTTTTCTTTTTAAATTCTGGGGCATTTCAATCTTTTTTTTTTTCGAAATTTCGGCGTGGAAGGCCTTCATTAATGACATGATGATGAAAACATTTACTTAATATTTGACGAAGTCCGATCAGCGAAATGCCGTTTTGCATTGACTCGGCGAAATGTTCAATTTGCTCGGCTAATAAAATTCCCTACAAAGTAGGGTTGTGCCCCGACCCCGAGCCCCAAAATGGGGTCGTCCCAGACCCCGACCCCCGACATGGCCAACCTTGGCCTCCCGATCCCCAAACCCCGAGGGGATCGGGGGTGAACACCCCCTAAAGATCGGACTTTTTTTGGGGGAGAATAAGTACTTTTATAATCCAATTAACTGTATGTTCTGGTGGTTTCGACATAGCTGTAGCCTATTACAAGTGATTTTTGCACGGGCCCAACCCATCGCCAACTCATCCATTTCCATTCAATACGGACGTCAAATGATCAGCTTCCCAAAAATTCTTTATCCCTTCGAAAAAAGCTGAATTTAGAAGGCATTCGGCGGCAGATGATTGGAGTTGGAGGAGGTGTTAGCAGTTGGTGCTGTTCGGTCCAAATATTCTTTCCTCTCCCTCCTGTCAATGTCATCATCCCTTTCTTCGCACTCATCAGCAAACAACGAACGACATTTGTTTGCGTTAACAAGCCACTTATTGTTAGAGAGTTGGGAAACGAAGGGGAAAGCCTCGAGGGGAGAGGGGGGGGGGGGAAGCCTCGAGGGGAGAGGGGGGGGGGGAAGCCTCGAGGGGAGAGGGGGGGATAGACGGCTTTTACCCGTCGAGAGGGGGGCGGGGGGGGCACCGTACATTCTCTCTCATTCATCCCATTCATTTGTTCGAATGTAAGGGAAGGGTGAAAAGAGTAAAAGAGAGGGAAATCCGCCGAAAAGTATGCTAAAGCTTAGATATTACTCAAATGAATTATAAATTACCGACCGTTTAAACGAGTTTAGCAGATTTAATTGTTGTTTAAATAAGTCTAAAAGAAGTCCAAAATTCGTCGACAGTATTAAAGTCGTCGGCTGGCGGTGGGCGGTCGGTGCTGTGACGGAAGGGGCGGGCTTTTCGCTTTCCCCACCCGTTCTTTGCGTCCATTGGCTGGCTGTCCGTCTTCAAATGCCCCGGGGGGTTGGGCGGTTGGCTTTCATTTTTGCCTGCCGACTTTTGCCGCTGACGCCCAACGGAAGAACGTACAAAATAGCAAAAGTTTTATCATCATTTATTTATTTGTTTTTTGTATAAAAATAAAGGGGAGAAAACCTCAAAAAACATTTGTGGGGGAGGGAGTGTGGACAGAAATGAGAAGAATGGCGACATTGCGCCGTTTTATGCTCGAATTCCATCCGACCCGGCTCCTCCCCCATTCCGTTGCCTATCGAGTGTCATCATCCCAAAGCATCCGCCCGCATCGTTCGTTTATTACACTTCATCCCCTGCCTTGCATTACTTCACGGGAAGAATTCGATCTTCCGCCCTCCGATCCCCCCGGGGGATTATGTTGCATTGTAACATTGCGGTAATTTGAGGTTGCCACCGCCCTTCTCTTTCGCCCTTAGCTGTTGCTGACAAATGAATTGTCTTCTCTGATTACCACCCAAACACAAAACTGATATGAACGGACCGAATATGTGCCTTTAACTGAAACGATATTTGATGCGCTCCCTCTCTAATCCGCGGAAACTAAATGATTAATTAATTAATATTCTCATTTATTGGAGGTTCTTCTTGAGCCATGACAACTCAAAAAGCCGTCTTTCTTTCTAATCTCTAACAACCCGAAAGTTGCCATTTTTTATTCCATTTCAATTTATTGCCCTCTGGCGATGTTAGTCTAAAAATATATTAGTGATAGCGGCGAATAAGAATGGTGGCCAAACACGGAATCGCACGCATATCAAGTTTCGCCCATCGAATGAAAGGGTCCCCCCCCCCCTCGTCCCCGCAAGGGAAAGCTTTTAGGGATGGGAACGGAAAATAAACAATCCCCAATTTAAGGCTTCGGAAGCCCATCTGCCCTCGGGGCACACAAAATTCCGCTAATGGATTCTGTTGAAGCCAAAGTCAGATTTGTCAGCAGGTTTATTTCTGCAAAACCCTTTAGAAGATTATGCAAATTCCCCCCCCCCCCCACCAATTTGCTTTGTTTTGGTGGCAAGGGATAAACCCTTCCCTAGCTTAAGGGGACTTCCCCCCCTCCCCGCAGGGATTATTCAGATAAGGGTCCTTCCAGCAGAGTCAACCCCCCCCCCCACCCCCCACCCTGCCATTTGCATTTGGGAGGGGGCATATTCATGCAACCCCTTCCCCTCTGCTCCTTTTTGCTGTTTGCGTATCATTAATAGGAAGGAGGAAGTGGGCCTTGGGCCTCTACAAACAAAGGGAAAATGGGAGTGGAAGAAAGCGCCGGAGGGGCTTGAAAGGAAGAGGAGAAATGGGCGGATGAATGGAAGGGGAGGAAAGGCTACTCCCGGAGAGAGAGGGGGGGGGGAGTAACCCACGAAAAGTGTGCTTTAACAATTTTAAATATAAAAGTTCTGAGAATGAACGTTTATCACCAATTATGGAAAAGCGTAAGTCGTTGGTCACTGAATGAGAGAGGGGAAGTGGGAAGCCCTTACGGAGAGCGGGGGGGGGGGGGTTCCTTGTGGGGGGGGGGACCGAGAGAGGAGAGGGGGGGGGGGGGGGGGAGGGGGGGGGGGAGGAGGGTCAATGGGCACGCAAAGGCAGAAAAAGACAAAAGCGAAGGCACGGCACACGACCGCATCCGCTCGCTCAAGCACCGTACTGAGTTGAGTGTGTTGCACCGCCTCACTCAATCCGTCGCCATCCTCCAAATCATCGACCGTTGCGCAATGCGTCCTCTCCCCCCCCCCCCTCCCCCCCCCCCTCTCCCTCTCCCCCGATCCCCCCCCCCCCCCTCTCCCCTCTCCCCCCCCCCCCCCTCCCCCCCCCTTCCCTCCTCCCCCGATCCCCCCCCCCCCTCTCCCCTCTCCCTCCTCCCCCGATCCCCCCCCCCCTCTCCCCTCTCCCCCCCCCCGATCCATTCAGAAGCGAAGCGACAAATTGTTCTTGCCACCGGCGCCGACGATGAAATCGGACACTTTTCCTTTCTTCCCATCAGAGCCCATTTTGTCCCACGCCCCCCCCCCCCGATGAAAGGCACAATTAATTTCCTTCCCACCCTTTTCTGGATGTCCTTCACTTTTTGGCTTTTCTCTGACCCTTCTCCAAATTTCTCCTTTACATTTCTCTCCATGGTTAAAATGATAAGCATTTTTTAAATTTTCTTTTTGTAATGGCGAAACTTGATTGTATGAGGAAATAATTCTTCTCAAGATTGCTTTTGAGTTTTGAACTCATTTTGTGGCGTTTCAGTTGGTTTGGCCACTCCGTCAGTTGTCCTCCCCCGGCCGGTCTCGAGGCTCGGTCTTTGGAGATTTACCCATTCCCACCGTTTCTCGATGATTTTGCCCTTTTGGTGGCACCGATAGGAGCCCGCCGATTGAGAGAAAAAGAAGAGCTAACCAAGCAAAATCAGGGAGGAGCTTGGGGCGAAGGACAATCGTGTCGTATTTCAAAAATCAAAATTTTTGCGACCGCCTCAGGGGCTTTGGAAAAATTCAGGAGATGATTTGTGAGTTGAGTTGGAGGGGTTGGAGCCATTCAAAGTCATCATCCCCGCCCATTAACCTGCTTCATCCATATTCGTCTCCCCTCTCCCATCGTCCAACAGCAGATGACCCGATGACCCGACCCATCCTTCCAATTCGTCTGCGTCCTTTCGACCACGCACCCGCCTCCCCCCCCCCGTCCGTCCGTCCGTTGTTCATCTCCATTCCCCCCCCCCCCCCCATCTGTTCCCATTTGTCCTGTCCACCTGCTCCTTTTTTTAGACTCTTCTGATTGACTTGTTTGTGTTTTCATTGCCCACCTTTCCCCCCCCCCCCCCCTTCCCCTCCCCCTCAAATTTGCCTCCATTTATAGGCCAATTTTGTCGCATTACGAAGACTTTTTCCGCCGGCGCTTTTTACTCCCGTCAATTCAAACTTTAGCCTCTCTCTCCGCCGCTCCGACGACAATCGCCGCCCACCAAAATCAAAAAAGTCCCCCCCCCTCCAAAAAAAGAAAGTCTTAAAAGTCTTCTTTTTTTTTTGCACCAGACAATTAACTTTTCCTTTTTCTGTCCTCCATTTTGCTCCCATTAATCCGAACATTTTTTTGAGTTTGCCGCGGGGGGAATTCCACAAATTTTTTCCCGCTGAGCGTTCGCATTTGAGTCCCCTCCCCCCCCCCCCCCAACGGGCCTTTGGGAGTTTATTTCCCCCAATTCCCCCCAACCCTTGCGCAATTTGTTTATTTTTTCAGTTCCCCAATTAATCTCCCCCCCTCCCCAGCAGAACTTCCGTCACTCTCCAGCAGACCCCCACCCCAAAACATTGCCGCCCCCTCCATCAAAATGCCATAACTTAGAGCAATGCGATGATGACCGCCACAAAGTTTGAACCGGGAAGTGCGTCCCTTTTTAAATTGGCCTATTTTCAAATGGTTTTTTTCCAATTTTCAGCACAAATACCAACTGTGGCACACCAAACGATGCTCTCCTCGTTGGGCCACTCAGCTTCTTCCGGCTCCTCCGCTTCATCTTCCGCCACCATTTCCTCCTCCTCCTTCCCTCCAACAAACAATTCGCCTTATTGTTGGCCGACGGACTGGAACCTGGCGGCGGCTGCGATGAGTCGATCTGCTGGACTCTGTTCCGGTCAGTTTTTAGTCCCGGAAGCCAGTGATCAGAGTTTGTTTGTTTCCTGCTGGTCTTCTCTCCTCCAACCTTCTGATCTGATCAGTTTTGGGCTCTTTGTTTCCTGCTGGTCTTCTCTCCTCCAACCTTCTGATCTGATCAGTTTTGGGCTCTTTGTTTCCTGCTGGTCTTCTCTCCTCCAACCTTCTGATCTGATCAGTTTTGGGCTCTTTGTTTCCTGCTGGTCTTCTCTCCTCCAACCTTCTGATCTGATCAGTTTTGGGCATTCTCCTCCTATCATCTCTCTTGATCAAATCAAACTCCCCGCGACAGACTCAACCAACCAAATCGGTGCTCTCTGCGCGCCTTCCCACTCAACATATTATGGACAAATGGCTGCCGCTGCGGCCGTTTCGGCCTCCTCTTCTGTTGCCGGAGGCACTGTTTGGTACCCCCACAACAATTTCGACTATTATGACGGACTCCAACTCCAAAGGCCGGCGGGGCACACGCTTAACGGCTATTTGGGCGCTTATGGTGGTGGAGGTCAATCATTTCGCGAGGACAAAATCACTAACGGACAAAATCTCTAATAAACTAAAAGCGCACGAAATCACTAATACCTAATAAATAGTGATTTCGTCCGATTTTGGCTTATTAGGGATTTTGTCCGTTAGTGGTTTTGTCTGAGTTGGGAGAGTGAAGTGAACGAATGGTTTATCGCCTGGGGGGGGGTGAAGTGAACGAATGGTTTAACGCCTGGGGGAGGGGGGGGGGGGAAAGTGAACGAATGGTTTATCGCCTGGGGGGGGGGTGAAGTGAACGAATGGTTTATCGCCTGGGGGGGGGTGAAGTGAACGAATGGTTTAACGCCTGGGGGGGGGTGTAAAGTGAAGGAATGGTTTATCGCCTGGGGGGGGGGGGGAAGTGAACGAATGGTTTATCGCCTAGGGGGGGGGGGGGGAAGTGAACGAATGGTTTATCGCCTCAGGTGCCTATACCGTACCGGCTGGTTATTACGGTGCGTCTTTTCCCGCCGCCAGCCATTACGCGGCGGCAGCTGCTCTCTCATCAACTTTTGACATGAAAAAGGCCGATTTGTGCTATTTGCCGATGGCAGCAGCTTACTGTGGTGGAGGCCAACAACAACAACAACAGTACAGTAACATGGCAGGAACTTTGGTTACGGTAAGGGCAGTGGGGATCTGTGGATGTATATGTACAATAATATTCAAGTGTTTTTGTATTACAGGATCTCCACCAACCGCAGCAGTCGGTGGGGACTGAGTCGGACAAATCGCTGATTGGCGGAGCAGCACCGGTCCATCGGAACGGCGTCAACAACGGAAGGTCCGTCGGGCTTCAGCAGCATTTGTCTCCGCCAGCCTCAGCCGGTGGAAGAACGGCATTCTCCGAAAATATCCCCCGAGGCGACGCGATGGGGCCACCACCAAAGAAATCCAAAACGGAACTCAAAACATCTTCCGCAAGTGAGCGCAATTGAAGTGCCGGTGCAAATTACCTATTTTGTTTTAGAGAGGTCCAAAAAGAAAAAGGTTCAAGCGACAGTTAGCGCCGGCGGCGGCGGCGCCGGCGGCGGGACGCGGGCGAGTCCGACGGAGCCGAGTAACACTGTAAGAATTGGTTGGGGAAGTTCGACCAAATTCCATGCAACTTTAGACGAAAGTGTATGTCTGGGAGCTGGTCAGTTCGGCGCCGTTTCCATCTCCCAATAAATTTTGCTTTTCCATCAAAGGAGGACATTTGCTCCCTTCTGTCCCCGTCCACTCCCGTCGAGCAGTTACACCCGGACTTGGACAATTTGATGTCCTTTATGCTCAGCCGTCTACTCCAAAATGGGTTTCAGCTCGAGACTCAAGATGAGTACGAGCAGACTAACGTGGAGGACGCCTTCATGAACGAAGCACCCCAAAATCACCTTTGTGCTGCCGCTAGCGGAGAAGCACGACCGTTGGAGGAATTCGGAACTTCAAATCTACTCGCCGGAGGGGACACGGGACAACATTCCCCCCGGCGGCACCAAAAGCAGGACTTCATCGAAGGGCCCTCATCGTTATTAGCAAACAATCATCCGAATTCGTCCGCTGCATCGACGGCACGCCCTTCACCAAATAACAATGGCAGCATCAATGAGGGACTGAGGAACTTGGCGGCCAAGTACAAATTCATCCGGGACACGTACAAATGCCGTGGGGGACAAAATTTGGAAGGTCCGTTATCAAACTGTTTGTTGGATTGGGACTTACAAATTAAAAGAATTCACTGTTTAGAATGGTTACAGCACTGCCGAATCTCACCTGACGCGTACCGACAGTTGGAAACGGTAAATAGAGCGAGCGATATGCTGTAGGGATGCTCGAGACCTAAATTTACCGAGACTCGAGACTCTCGAGAATCTCTACTAGGTTGTTCCTGGCTTAACGTCGAGAATGGAACCGGTACAAAATGAACTAACCGGCTTGAGACAACATTTTGGGGGGATTTGTTTAGTTGAAATGCAAATTGTCGCCTTTAGCAATTTACTTTCGCCAAAACTGGACTTTTTCGCCAATGCCTCCGAGTGGTGGCCGAAAGGTCGGTTGCTTTGCTATTATGTGCCATTAATGATAAGTTATTGGACAATTTATGGACTGAAAGTTTGACAGAAGATTACTTTACAAAAGACCCATAAAATGGCAATTCTTTCACAATTTTTACATTGGCAGGTCTCCGCTGAATGCTAATGGAAGCACAAACGTCGTTTGGTCTTCCGCTGGAAACGTCGGCGTTGCCGGGGCGTTGGCGAAACTGATGCTCTTTCGAATGAGTGAATTTGTGCCGGCAGAGAATGGTTTTGTTTTGTTTTTTTAATAATTGCCCCAATTTAAATATTTTGAATAATGTTAAAGCAAAATTTGAACACTGAATTAGGGTTGGTCCCCGACCCCTCGACTTTCCCGCCCCCCAGGGGTCGTGGACCAACCCTACACTAAACCAACCAATTCCCGCTATTACCGTTCATTCAGTGTACTGTACGGCCAGGGTGGGCATAGAGGCCGTGTTGGAACGGGTGGCCAATCATTTCCAGAGGAAATACATAACGGTAAGTGTAGGGCAGGAGGGTGTTCACGACGACTTTTGGCCGGGTCGGGACTGGGAATCTAACAAATTAAAAAACACCGGTCTTGTCGGGACCCGATCTTGCTTTACTCTAACTTTGACAGATCATCAGTTCCAAAGCAGCAACTCGACAGTTAGCCGAAAAGGTAGTTTGGGTCAGATTTGAATTTTAACTGGACTGATTGGCATAATGTCCCCTTCAAAAGGAGTGTATTCCCTGTTGGAAGCTTGTGAATGATCAGGTAATTCGGCAGTTCTGTCGGGGACTTAAGCTTTACCCTCTCATTGTCAGTGTGTCGCTAATTTGCTCGTTGCGTTGGACATACTGCTCGGCGACCTCGGCGGCACAAATTTGGTGCAGCGAACTTTGCCAAACGGACGGCGCTTCGGCGGCGTCCAGCCGCCGGAAGAGGACGAAGAAACGGAGAGGAAAGGCGGCGGCGCCGTATTGGCGGCCATCGCCGGAGGGGGGGCGGGCACCGCCGTCGTCGCCGGGGGCTTTTTGACCTCGAGGGGATGGCCGACGGACGGAAATTGCAAGAAACGGTAACCGTAACCGGACAAATATTGTACAATCCAGCAAGGTGCCGTAGCTTTCCAAAAATTCGTTTGTTCAAGATTCTGTGCCATAAATGTTATGGCGGCACTAACTTTGCTGGCTTTATTAGCTGATCGCTGGGGGGGGGGGGTCGAATTGGAACAAATGCCGGCAATCGATGAATGTGTCCCCAACAATTGTTCCATTTGTATATATACACAGTCAAATATGATGAACCCATACATGTATTTTAATAAATTTGTTATTTATGTGCTAAATAAAATTTCAAAAAAAGATAAATGAAAGAGTAAAACGAAGGAAAGGGAAAGGAAGAACAGAAAAGACCCAAATGAATTTGACGAGCGATCGATCGGATGGCTTAATGGAGGGAGAAGCTGTCCGTCCGTTGTCCCGGTTAACGGAAAAACGAAATGCCATTTGGTTGAGGGGTCGCGCAAGAACGAAACCGGGACAATACTAGAGCCCGGACTTGAGCTTCGAGCGAGATCTCGAGTCGAGATTCTCGAGCTTCCTTCGAGCGAGATCTCGAGTCGAGATTCTCGAGCTTCCTTCGAACGAGATCTCGAGTCGAGATTCTCGAAAAAATCTCGGTCTCGAAAAATCTCGTGAAGCTCATTTTTCGTCGAGCGAGATCTCGAGTCGAGATTTTTCGAGAATTTCGTCGAGATTTTTCGAGATCCTTAAGACGAGATCTCGTCTCGACCGGGCTCTAGACAATACAACAAAACAAACAGCCGATGGACATGAATTGTTTGTGCCCCGTGTCGGAAGTGATAACATTGGGACATTTGTGCAAAAGATCACTTGGAAGAAGCAAACGGAAGATATGAGCATTGTTGAGACTGAGTGGATGGCACGGCACGACCTTCTTTCCCTTGGGGCGGCCATTGTTGGTGGAGTTGCCCAAGGCAATTGCTGCTGGACTCGTTCGTTCAAATGTAGTTGGGAACTTCCTGGCCAGTCAAAAGCCGAAACATCGAAGTTGGCATTGTCCTGAACATTCAACAAAACGATAAGGTTAATCTCCCGCCAGCATTACTTCATGTGAATTTCGCCCGTGGCGGTGGCCAACATGTTCACAATGCGTTCGTGCGGGATCGCCACCACACTTAAGTGGTTGATTTCGATGATCCGATGGCCCACCCGAATGCCGCCCCGTTCGGCAATTCCCCCGCGCAGCAGAGAACAAATCTTTATGGTGACGACAACATTTTATGGTATATAAATGTCTCAGAAAACGTACAACGCCATTCTGGACACTGAAACCGAGCTGGTATTTGGTGTCCGGACGTCGAATGCGAACTTCGACCACTGGCGGAGTGGAAACGACGGTCAGACGGACGGCAGTGGACGAGCGAACATTCTGAACTTGGTTTAGGGAGTGATCAAGGCTTTTGAGCCCTTATTCCGTAAACTCCGATCACTTTGATGTTTTGTTGAGCCGCACTCAGCGGAAGTCCGACCAGAGAAATGCCGTTGATTCCGATCAACTGATCGCCGATGTTCAAATGATTGCTGCGCGAAGCGGCGCCCCCGGGGGCCATGTTGGCGATAACCTTTTTATTTGTTAATTATATATTTTATTTATCTATTTTTCACAACTTCCCTACCACAGTTGGCAGCATTGAACCCCATCCGGACTCGACCACAACAACGCCCAGCGTTTCACCCGACTTTTTGGACAACACAACATCCTTTTGAAATTGTATAAATGCTTTTGCTTCTTTTGCTTTGCCCCGCGGGGTTTCGGAGTTTAGGGAATGGGCCAAATGGTCGGGAATCCCCTCGATTGGCCCATTTAAATATTCATGTCCATTATTGGCAACTGACCTTTTGTGTCTCTTTCCTGGCCAACATTTCCAACTCTTCGCCCAACAATTCCTGAGAATTTAACACTTCCTGAAACGTTTAAACATTGGCGACGGATGGCAAGCCTAAAACGTGCCAATTTCACCTGGTAGTCAATGTCCCGCAAATAGTTCGGGTCTTCGATTCCGTTGGCCCTCAAAAACTCCACATAGGCCACCTGAAAGGCCTGCCCGATGGACTGCGCAATGAACGCCGATTCCTCCGACTCGAAAATGTGGCAAATCACTCGAGGGGTTTTCCGGATGGTTTCGCCTCTAAAAAGTGAAAAAGTAATTTATATTAAATTTCAATTTATATCGAAATGGCCTTACGCATCGTCCTCGGCCTGTTCTTGCTGTGAAGGCACTCGACGAGCCATCAGCACCACCAAATCGCCGATGTCGGCAATGTAAGAGATGGAACGCAGTGAATGGTCCATCAAAATGTCCTAAACAACAAAAACCGATTGGGAGGGACTAAAAGTGCTTAATAAAAAGGATGGTTTGGGTAAAAGTGCCGCAGGGATTATTTGAGAAGAAAAGTGCCGGAGGGGAGAGGGGGGGGGCAAACGAAATAAGCCGGAGGGCAAAGGCTGAAGAGAATTCACCGGCACTCGTCCAACCCTAATTTGTGTTCAAATGGGGGAAAATGGGCATAAAAGCAAAGCAAACAAAACAAAATCCCGGCAGAAAGTGTTTAGGGTGACTTTTGCTCACCTGCCGAACGTCCGTCTCGGAGATTCTCTTAAAGGGAAAAATTGGAAAAGAAAGAAAGGAGAAGCAGGGGAAAAGGAAAGAGAATGGGGGCAACGGAATAATATGCAACTGATTGGAATATGCAAAATTAGGGGGGGGGGGCAATTTAATTAAAATAAAAACATCGTCTGCCCCGGGGGGACGAGACCTCGGGAGACGTGCCCGAAGGCAAGCAAATCCAACGACCATGGCACTGACCTGAAGGTCCGTGTTCAGCACCATTATTTTCTCAGTCGAGATGAACAAATCGATCTCTGTGCTCGGCTGCAATTCGCCATCCGGAGCCTAAGTAATTAATGCGTAATGAACGCAAATCGCTTATTGGTCGGGCCAAAGTTGCACTGATCCAAAATGGGCGGTCAATTTGTAAGGAAAAGGTCGGGCCAACTGATCAGAACGGGGAAATTTCTTTCGATATAAATTCAGAGCAAATTACTGTTAATCACTCCAATTCCCCCCCCCCCCCCCTCCCCCCTCCCCCCCTCCCTCACTTTCACGCGTGCCACCGCCTCTTGCGCTTGTGCCATTCGAGAACTTTTGGTGTGCCGTCCGTCCGAGCTCATCTGAGTTGAGCCCAAATAACGCGCTCGAAACAGAACGCCTTCGATGAGCACTGCGGGTTCGTGAATGATTACTGTAAGTGGAAATATGTAAGCACCGGTTACGGTAGAACAGAAACACAGTAAGCAAAGGGGGTAAGTGAACGGACTCAAACTACATTAGCCACATATTTAGAACAAAGTTTGGGGGGGGGGATTAGGCAATGTCCAAAGTCACGGCAAAAAAGAATAAATTGGACATGGACAGCTATGGAAGTGCATCAACAGGCTGAGTGTTCGTTCGTGTTGAAGTAGTGTTCGATATACAATAAGCTGATCTGATCAGCGTTTGTCGGAAAGTGTAAAAAATGAATGCCGTCGAAAGGGGCCGATTGAAGTGCCGGTGTGAGAATTACTGACAAAAAAACAAAAAGCACCAAACACAAACAGAACGACGCGCCGATCGGCTGAATGAAAAGACTTACGTTGTGAGAGAGAGTGGTGGGGGGAGGAGAGTGCCGGTGTGATGGAAAAGGGACAAGTTTATGTTATTAAATTGTGCCGAACATCAGTCCAAAAATGCAAAATGTGTGCCATCAAAGAGCAAAAGGTCCCTTTAAAACCCGAGAAAAATCTTCTGAGGTTTTTCGCTGAGGATGGATGCCAGTGCTATCTTTAGGGGTTAAAAAGTCTCGGTTAGCCAAAACCTGATGCCCAAGACTCGAAGCCAAGACCCCCAAAAAGCCTTTGATTATCTCAACCCGAGGCCAAGACTCTCGAGCAGCTCTAGTGCCTGCCCTGGCGAATGTGCCGATGCTGTGACTGCTCACCTTCCTTTTTGCTGCCCTTCCTTTTTGGCCCCGTCCCGTGCTCCTCGCCCTCCTCCGCCGCCGCCGTCTTCGCCGTATTCCTTTCCCCGCCGTTCTCTTCCGCCGTTGCGTCCCCTCGGGGGCCCTCCGCCCGTCCGTTCAGCAAAAGTTTGTCGGTCTCCTCGCCCTCCGCTTCCGCCTCATCGCCGTCCTTGCCTCTCGAAGAATGCTCCTTCCGGAGCCGGCGCTGCTCTTCACGCTCCCGTCTCTTCAGGTAGGACTCTCTTTAAATGAAATTAATTGCTTTCCCTCCTTCACAATTCAATCTTTGTAAAGTCTTGTCCAAACTCGAGAAAGCACAGATCAACAACCCCTCCTCTCGGGGGGAAGCACAGATCAACAACCCCTCCCCTCGGGGGGAAGCACAAATCAACAACCTCTCCCCTCGGGGGGTACGCGTCCCATTTCGCTGACCTCATCACCCAAACCGGCTCCGTCTTCTCCCCCGTCGTGCCGCCCTTTTCGACACCGCTGTCCCCGGCCCATTCCATCGTTTGCCGCTGTGCGATTCCTCCGTTCAAATCTTGGGCTGTGCCACTGCCTCCTGAGAAGGACTTTCTTGTCGGCCCCAGCGCGGCTGATGTCCGTCTGTTGGCCACACTGCTCTGAGGCCCTCGAGGCGGTGCCGGCAGCGGGGCGGGGGCGATATTGTGCCTTTCCCCGAGGGGCAATGGCCCATTGTTGACAGGGGACGTGCCGGTCCAGGGCGAGTCGGCAGCAGAGGGTGCGGGTTGGGGTTGTTGCTGTTGTTGTTGTTGTTGCCCCACGACCAGATTCTGGATCAGCGACGGGTTTTGCTGCTGCAACTGGGCCAACAATTGGGCAGCCATCTGATTTAATTTTTTAAAGGTAAAGTTTGGCGGTATCTTAATTTAGGCTATTGTTTCTTGGATGACATTTTTGTGGGGAATAGTAAAAAATGAACAAATGCCATTCTATTGGGAAAACAACAAATGCCATTCTGGCACTTGCCTCCGGGGTAATGTCAGAAAGACTCGGCGGAAGCATTTGGGCAAAGGGCGGAGACGGCGATTGAGTGGCGACGGTTGGGGGAGTGGGCTGTTGGGGCAAGAAGGGCACGGAGATGGCGCTGCCGGGGAAAGAATGATGCGGGGACTGGTAGAGAAGGCCGGCGGAAGGGGCGGCGAAAGGCTGCGGCATCGCTTAGAGTGGACAAACAAAAATCAAAACTTTCGAGTTTTGTACCCGAACTAAGTGTAAGTACTGCTTGAAAAACTCGGACTCGATTCGCAGCCGAGAATATTTAAGCACCAACCAAATTGTTCCGGAGGACACATTTGGGCAAGGAAAGAAGTGGCCAGTGTCTGTTGATGAGGAAAATGTGCGCCAGCAATTGAAAATGGCATTTGCCCTCCAGGGATAAACGGTTGCGGAAAGTAGAGGGGATGTTGGCTGACAGGCGGCTGAGAATTGATCAGCGATTGGCTGAGTTGATCAAGACTGGGCGAATCGGTGGCCAATTTGGGCTCAGAAGAGTCACCGAATGGCAGAGCGGACTGAAAGAAGATGGGGAAACTCTTGAAGAAGGGGAGAACGAAGACAAGACGGGCACGGAGATGAACATGAGACGGACAAGACAAACATCATGACGGGGGGGGGGAGAGCAGGACTGAAATAAGAAACGGGCGGGAGAATGCTCTGAACGGCTTGAGAAGGACGACAATACGATGGCAAAAAGCCGGACAGAACAGCGCCAAGCAAAGCAAAACAAACAAAAACAAGCTCGGCACAAACAGTCATTGTTTCGTTCGTTCAGACCTTCTGCTGTTGCTGATCAGCCCGTCCGTCGCCGTTCGCCTCTTCGACTGGCTGATGCTGAGGGAGACCGAAGCCGTGGTTCAGCAACAGCTGATTCATCTCCTGCTCGTCCATCTGAAAGCGCCATTTAGCGAGCCTCCCCCACAATTTGTGCGGAATGTCCAATGGAACAGAAAAGAAAGATCGGGAAAAGCCATGAGGCTTTTCAAAATCAGAGGGGGACGGAAGTGGCGGAGTCGGTCGGTGATGGAAACACAGAGAGAAGTGACCCGTTGAAGCAAAAAATGCCAATTAGGCCAATTTAACCATTCATAAATACTTTATACCTTCCAAAAACTAATCTTTCAAAAATTAAATAAAAGTCGGATGCCGACTTCCCCCGATCGACCGACCTTTTTCACATTTTTGTTCTGCATTCTTCTGGTAATCTCGCGCTCAATCTCGGCCAACTGTTTCCGGATCAGATCAGTTGTCTTGCTCTCTACCCAATTCTGTCTCCTCCTCTCCTCCGAGTTCACTGCACTCGCCTCCTCCTCTTCCTTTGCACTCTTTTCACTTGCCCGCTCTATTTCCTCCACCGTCTCTTTCTCTGCCACGCCGTCAATCACGGCGACTTCGTCGTCCAGCTTCTCTTTCTCTTCCGCCGTGCCCTCCACCTCCACAGAAGTTCGGGCTGTTGTTGCAGTTCCCGTTGTGGCGGCGATCATCCCTAAAAGGGGAACGAACACTTTTACATTAATTTGGATTTTAATTTGTTTGTGGAGGGGGGGGGAGAGGATGGCATTGGGGAAGGGGGCGGGGGGGGGGGGTTTAGAAAACGGAAGATGGCATTGGAGAAGGGGGGGGGCAAAAGGCCAATCAATTACACTATCCCCACTCTAAAAGGTTATTAAATGGACGAATAGAATCTCTGCTGATGGATGTGAAATGAAATGAATGGCATTTCCATTGGGAGGGCGGCATGAGAAAAGTCCCATTTAATATAATAACTTTAGAAAATGTTGTCGCTGTCGGGGTTTTAGCTCAAAATTGTCGGGGTTTTAGCTCAAAATTGTCGGGGTTTTAAGCTCAACAAAAGTTGGGGGGCATTCGAAAAGTGAAAGATGTGATTGAAATGAAGAGAATGCAGGCGTAAGGGAATAAAATAGAAGTATTATGTAACTTATCAGCCATCGTCCGTCCGTCCATCCAATTCACCCGATGAGATAAGGCGCCGGGGGGGGGGGGGGGGAAATCGAAGCATCAATCAAAGGCATCAACCCCAAAAACAATTGACCAAAAGCAAAATCAAAATAAAAAATGGGCAAAATAAATGCAAAAAAAGAATGCCTTTTCCATCGGCCATTTGTGACGGCTTTTCGTCGTTTTGGTCCAGAAGAAAAGAATTGGCCAGCAACTTTTCGCTGCCTTCCGTCGTTCGACTGCCACCTGTGCAGGCGTCGGAAGAATTTGGACTGAACAGCGGAGGTTGGCCAGAAGAGGACGGCGTGGAGGCGTCGAAAGAAAGGGACAAAGCGCCCACCTGCTAATTGGTCATTTGTTCAGGTTAAAATGGTTGGGTTAGGACTAAAGTTTTGAATTATTTTAAGTGAAGAGTCCGAACCCCAAGGACTTTAAGCCTGAGAAAATCGGGAATCGATCGATCTCGATCGCTTTCTGACACTTACCATTGGATCGTCCATTTGCTGTTGATGAGTGTTGTGCAGTAGCTGATGAAGCTGCGCAGAAGTCTGCATGTTTCAGAAAAGTGCTGTCCGCCAATGGAGCGACGGAGTCGAAATTGTTCTGCAGAACATTTGGAACATCGACCTGAAAGTGTGCCGGGACCGGATTTTGGATTGAGAAGTGCCGCCGCCATTCCAAAGGATGCCGGATGCGAGAGGGAGCACGGATTTGGCCACTAATTACATCCTTATTGCCTTAATTTGTGCACATTTCGAAGCGCACACGACGCTTTCATTCTCAGAGTCCCGCGGGCGCGCGACTTTGGATGGAATTTGAAGGGATGAATAAGCCCTGAGGGGAATGGGGGAAGGGGGGGGCGATTTCGGCACATTCCCAGAGACAGACAAAGAGAGAGAGCGTCGAGAGATAACGGGAAGAGAAGAGAATGAGACAAAAGAGAGTCAAAGGGACCGAAAGAATGAAACAAGCCGCCGTTAGCAATGAAATACCGTTGGACACGCCTCAACGCCTCAGGATAAAATATAAGCAGAGGGTGACACACAACAACGGCAGCAGAAGCCGACACTCCCGCGCCCGCCCGCCCGACCCCAACCCCAACACAATTCCATCCGCCGTCCCTATAGCCCCGGGCGTAACGCTTTAGGGCACAACACAAACAGTGGAGAGAGAGAGAATGTTCCCGGAGGGGAGAGAGTCGACGTTTATTATTGCGGGAGAGAGCGAAAGCGACGGGGCGAGGAGGGGGGGGGGGGGGGGCTCTCCCGCACATTCCCCCCCCCCCTTGGCTATTGATTGTGGGGGGGGGGGAGGCACTGAAAAGATCCAATTGGTGGAATGGAATTGTGGTGAAAGTGTAAAAACGGAGGCACAACGGGAGAGTGGCAGAGGATGGGAGGGAGGAGAGAGGGCGGACAGTCGGAATCCCATTCAAATTTGACTCATTTTGGCATTTTGTTGTTTGCTCACAAATTGTCCCATTCACCCCAAGGCATTTCGGTCGGTTGAACTTGGCCCACTTTTTGATCACCCGTTTAAACTAAATTCTTTAAGGCGGAAAATGGAAAAGTTTCCTCAACTCAGTCGGGTTCCGGCCCCGCCCGGAGTCAGTTCTGATCAGGCTGCCATCAGTCTAATGGTTAGCATTCATTTCGCTAATTTCTCCATTATTTGATTTACCAATGCCTTCAGGCGATGGCCGAGATTTTTCGCACGGCAAACAAATATAAAATGGCCATCAAATGCGTTATGGTGAGTCATTCATTTTTGTACCGTAATCAGCAACCGTAATCCTTTAATCGATGACATCAGACCTCTCTGCGCGTTCCCTGCTCACCGGAGCTGTTCGCTCTTTGCTCCTACGAATTGGGAAAACTTTTGTGGCTGTACACGAACAACATGGAGCTGGCCCAGTTTCATTTGTGCCATGCGGTAACAGAAAATCGAAAAGATCAAACAAAATTTCGGGATTTGCTAAAAATTCTTGGTTAATTTAATTAACTAATTTATTTAAACATAATCTTCCCCCACCTTTCCGGTAGCATCAGCTGATGCGTCAGTTGGGCCCTCCCCTCGAGCAGTCTCGACTGAAGACTGCCGCACTGTTGGCTGAAGTACTGCTTGCCCGTCGCCTGTTTTCCGACAGCGTTCAGGTTGAGGGAAAGAAAATCCCGGACTTTTTATCCAAATCTTCGGCGGATTGGCCCCCGGCTTTCGTTCTCTGATGGGTCAACCCTTTAGGTGTTACGTTCTGAGCTGTCCGAATCGCAGAAGTGCCCGACCCTGCATACCAAAATGCTTTTTCTCATCGCCGAGGCGTATCTTCGCCTGAGCGAGTTTGCCAGAGCTTTGGAAGCAGTTCAGGCGGGCGTCCAATTCTCGCGTGGCCCAGAAGGTGGCGGAGTGATGGTCGAATGTTACTTTCGGCTGGTCAAATCGCTGGTCAGCCGTCCATTCGAACAAACAAAACTTTGATCACTCAAAAACAAAGAAAGAAATTGATCGAAATTAATTCAGCATATCATTAACCTAATTTTCTAATTTGGTATCGAACATTAATCGATCGCTTCAGGTGCTTTCCATTCAAATGACCGATCAACAAGAATTAGGAAAGTCAGTCGGAGAATTGGGCGAAATCTTGCAAATGGTTAATATAAAGGGGGCGTTTTGGCTTTAATTGTCATTTCCGTCCCAGCAGGTGGCGGCCAACAATGACCAGTCCGCAATTAACGACATCCGAGCCTTCTGTTATACCATCCAATTGTGCTATTTTCTCGCCATTGGAATGGTTAAACATAAATTAATTTTAAAAACAATTTAATTTTATCGAATTGCCTCACCCAAAACACAACCGGTTAATTCCCCTCGGGGTTAAATAGAAAACTTTTTTCGGAATCCCCGAGGGTGCCAATGTTATTGCAAATTCTGGAACATTTCTAAGATAAGACTGAGAATTTGTTAAAGCGCAAATTGGCCCAAAGAAGCCATTATTAATATGAATTTTGTTTTATTATTTTACCCAATTCGACAGGTAAAAAGCTCTAAACAATGCCTGCGCCAACTTCACATAACCGTTCAATCAGCCGAAGCAGCCAAAAGCGCGTCCTCTCCATTCCAATCTTCCAATTCGTCCGTTCAAATTCGTTGGCTCAGTTCCGAGTTGCTCGCCGGGTATTTTTTGTTTGCTTTCTTTAAAATGGAATTGAAAGTTGGTGGAAAAATAAAAATCTAGCGACGATTGAACCCTTTCCCAACCATTCCCAGCCTGGCTTATGCACTTACCGTACTCTGCAACATCCAGTATAGTAATTTTGAGAGAGCCCATCGGTACTACGGTACGGCACTGAAGCATTTTGAGGGCATGAAAGTGTTGATGAGGAAAAGCAACTGGCCGATGGTGAAAATACGAGGGGGGGGGAGAAACTCAAATTTGTGGAATTAAGGCAGAACATCGCCTGGGGGAGTTCGTCGTCCGGATGGAGCTGGTCCTGCATGAAGCGGTATCGCAAAGCCATCTTGTGCTCGGCAATCCCCAAGACTCAATCTCGAGTGTGAGTTTTTGGAGATGTTTGTCTCCGAAACGTTTAAATTCCGATCGCCATGGCTTTATGTTGTTTTTAAACCATCTCCTTCTCCTCCCACAGATAGCATCAATGTTCCGCTCCATCAGCAAATTGGCTGGCGCTTGCCGTCTCCAAGTTCTATCCGATTTTGAGCCCCAGTTGCACATTCTTTTGGTCCGTCCGTTTCGAACTTTAAGCCAATTTGGTCCGCTTATTAGGGTTTGTACGCCACGCATTTGCGCGACTTGGACAGTGCCGAACGGCAGTTCAGTGCGGCACTAAAAGTTTCTGATCGACCCGAGACTGGACAATTATTATATTTTCCCGTGATTAGACGTGCTCAAAGGACGATCCCGAACTGTGGACAATGGCCAACCTCGGCCTCGCTCTTATTTTCCTTTTCTCCGGTCGCGAGGCCCAGTTCTACGAGCTGTTCGACGCCCTTTCGCCCTCCCGAATCCGTTCACAGGCGAACTCATTGCGTTCCGCTGCCCATCTGATCCATGGCTTTCATTACTTTCTGAACTCGCGCCAGCCGGAGTGCAAGTGCATTTAATAATTTTAATGAAATTGAATAATATGTTTCATTATTATTATTATTATTATTAATTTAATTCAGAAAGCAGCTGATGGACTCCATCGCCATCTCAAAAGAGGAGGACATGGCACGACTGCAAAGCATCGCACTGCTTCTGCTGGCCAAACTCCTTTCCTCCAAGTGCTGTTACTTCACATTTCACTGCCCCCCCCCCCGGCGTTGCTTTAAAAATCACGAATTTGGCAGCTCGCACTAAAAGCTCAAATCCCTTTCACTCATTGCTTAAGGGATGTGCTGAAAGCGGCCTACGAATGGACTAACAAAAGTGGAGACATTGGACTGTTACTGTGGGCAAATTCGGGTGAAATGCCGGCCGGGCCAGGGAATAAATAGGCAATTGTTTTTAAATTTAAAAATATTTCAGAAATACGATCGATTGGTAGCGCAGATGATAAGGCAAAAGTGGTTGAAGAAATTGAGGCACAACGCCAGAGATTGGACGGGGCGCGGGCGGAGAGTGCCCGGGGCGAGGCGCATGCCCTTATAAAGGTAAAGAAGGGACCGCAAAAGACGGCACTTGCAAATTGATTAAAGTCGGGCGGCCATTTTTCGGATAGTCAAAAATGGGCCCGGGGGGGGTATTTAAATTTTTGACTCGGAGTCTGCTAAATACCCGGGTCGGATACCCGTTAAAGTGAACCAACAATGAATTTTAGTGGGTCAACAAAGAGATGCCAGATGTAGCACACTTTCAACAATAGTTCAAATAAAGATGGTCCCAAGTTTTTCCAATTTTTACTGATAATCCACAGGTACAATAATTTAATTTGTCGATAAAACATGGCGTTGGATTAAATATATTCACGAACATTTGACACCCCCCCTCATCGATCGATCGAAGCTTCAGACGCGTCGGACCCTCTTTATCGGATGTGTCTGGACATTCACAGTTCCCGAAACAGTTGGCGTTTTCTTTTGCATATTTTTAACCATTGCTTGCTGCTGCATGAGGCGAATATGGTGAATATGTCGCTTGGAGCCAGTAACCACGCGAAGTGGTGAGTACAATTTTTTGTGCCGTTCGTCGATGGTTTTGTTCTGCTGCAGTTCAACCAAATATGGAACAGCTTCACCATAAGGCTGAAGAATGAAGTAAATAAAAGTCATTAAAAAACTATTAACGGATAAATTCTTACATTCGTGGAGAAGATCAGTTCGGGTGTGTTCAGACAGTGTCCTGAACTTATTGGGGTTTTTAGTGATTTAAAAGGCCCCGGTTCGTCCCTTGAGTATTTTTTTAAAGACAAATTAATTGAGCAATACCCAAAATTGCCACATTCAAGGGACCGTATTCCAATCTACTCATCCAAAAGATCGTCTCGAATTAGCCCCAATTCGTGGAGCGCTCAAATTTCCCCATGTCAGCCGAGACCCTCCCAAACATTTCCCACCCAATGCTAAAACGTCCACTTGGCCAAGGTGTCGCTGCTCCACCGGCGTAATAACGTAAAACAATTTGCGCTCGGGATTAATTGCACGGACTAAGCCGAAGCCAACACAACGCAAAATGGGTAATTGCTTGGCTCCGTCCGTCCATTCGGTTGGCTCAATGGTTTCGCCATTTTCGGCCAAGTTTCCCCCACGGTTGGGGGAGGGCGCAGTGTCGCCATCGACAACGCGTGGACGAAGCAGTAATCGCGAAGGGAGGGAAGTGTCGCCCAGCAAATGACGGCGTTCAAACCACTAAAAGTTTTGTGAAAAAATATTATCTTGGATTTTGTTATTTTTTGATTTCCAAAGCTATTTTTGGAACCAATTAACGACAAACCTTTTCGTCTTCCTTTTCGACCCTGCAAAGCGCCACGAAAGAACAATTCAGCACACTGAGCATAAAACTGTCTTCGTTGTTGATGAGTTCGGGATGGATGTAAATTGAGACAGAACGGAATGGAAGGCGATAGGTGGCGAGAGTGTCTGCAAGTCGAAGATCAGCCCCAACTAAAAAATGGATTTAAAGGAGATTAAAGAAAAAGCTGCATGTTCCACCCATTACACCTCCAACCACAGTGTTAAATTTGGGTTTCCAATTTCTTCCCATTTAGTATATGTAAATGTAAATTTTCCTAAAAGACAAAGTATTTACGCTTCGAACTCAGAGGCCTGGCGAAAATGTAAATGTGGTGTCCCTACCCCACAAAAAAAAACAAGGTTTCTTTACACTTTACCGGTTGGTGTCTTCATTTTGAATTGCCGAAATGTTTGCGCAAAATATGCGACGACGAGTAAATTGCGTAGGACGGCGGAATTGCCAAGCGGGGGAAGTTGGGGATGATCACTAAAGTAATTCATTCAATATTAATTATGCGGACTACAAAACAAAATCGTTTAGATCAATTTTAATTTAAGCTGTCTTTTTGTTGACTGACCCTGATCTACGAATTCTCGACGTAATTTTTAACAATTGTTTTGGAACCTAAACACACAATAAATATAAGCCACAAACAAATTATTTTATTTAACCTCAAAACTGATTCCACCGCCGACCATATCAATGCATGATATAAGATTCGGTTTAATTATTCGGATGACCTTCAACATGAGGTCGTAACCAAGGTCTTTAAAAAGGCAAATTTTGGCCGAATTAATTACCAAAAACCTTCAATCCATCCCGCCGTATTAACAACAAGCACACATTTCTCGCCAGCGGATTTTGCCTCTTTTTTGTAAGAATTAAACCGTTGCAAAAGCCGACCAACCAAATTCAAATACAACTCAAAGTCCACTGCGATGTTGTTCGACCCGAAAAAATACGAATCGGTCAACGACGACGCAAGCGAAGCAAATGGAGCACCGAAAACAAACGACAATTATTGAACTTTGCAAATTTAATCCATTGGAAGAACAATTGGACAAACATTAACATACCAATCAATGGTTTGTTTGTTTCAAACAGAGAGACACATCCGGGAGGTGACAATTCGGATTGACCCACGTCCAAATCGAGTAGAAACACCCTACAAGGCTCCGGTGTGTTGGAACGGCTTAAAGGGAGGAATGTTTGAAATGCATAGACCGCTTTTCACCTTCTGGAGTTCAACGAGTTCAACAGGTATCGGCACATTGTCGACTTTCCTACCCCTTTGTTGCCAATAATTGGAACTACGCAGTAGTCTAAAACGAATGGCTTTGATGACGGAATAAATTAGAAGACCAATCGCACCTTCCATTTGTAGCACTTTTCCAATTCTGAGCAAAACACGACGATAGCCTTCCTCTAAATTTCTCAGTGATTCAATATTTGCCAAACTCCATGGCGACTCAGCAATGTTCAAGCAAAAAAGATACGGCCCCAACTGTTTGCCTACCGGCGGAAATATATTCACGAGAGACTGAAAATGGGCAAAACTCAAGCGGACGACAATGAAGCAGTAGTGGCCAAAATTAGTAGTTAAAAACCTTGAACTGTTGTTTTACAAAATGTGTCACTATGTCCATCTCCAATTTGACAAGCAAAATGGCCACTGGTTTATGTTCTTCGATGAATGGCAAAATTTTCCGCGAGTCATTTAGAAATTCACGAAGTCTGCTTTGGATTCGCTCAAAATGAACTTCGGCGGAGAGTTCATCGCACATAGAAAAGGATGCCTTGAATCGGTGTTTTTCATTATGAACTTCCGAATTTCAGGGAATACGATTTTCTTTACTGGATATTATAGCATTTCGACTTTCTAACAAAATCCTCCCAATACACAAAAAAAGTACCGGCAAATGTCCCTGCGGAATTGAAACGGTGACAAAATTTGCTGCATTGAAGCGACCCGATGTAAACAGAAAGCCATTGACACTAACGCAACCGTAGAGAACTTGGAAGGAAAAGGCGCCACTAAGAAACACTGTCGAACTTCGACCAAACACCAAAATTGTGTAAGACGGGTCTGTGCACGGGCATTGGACAAACCTAAACCCAGAAAAAAAAATCAATGCTCAAGTAGCATGGAAAATCCTTTTATTAAAGAACGGAATACTCCGCAAGAAGGGCTTCCAGCCCCTATTAACCACCAGCCCGCATCCAATCTCAACTTTTTACCTTCCATCATTACCAACTGTAGAAAAAAGATGCGGAAGTGAGATTAATGTTGGTTGCATCTTCCAAAATGGCAGAACGTCTTCTTTAAAAAGGATCACACCCAACTCGCTACCTGCCAACTCGCTAGTACCCAACTCGCTACCATTTTTCAAGCTTTTTTGCTCATAACTTTTTTCAAAGTCAACCAAATCAAAGAATTGGTCATAACTTTTTTGAAAATTGTCCAATCGCTTAGCTTTTGCTTTTGATAGCTTCTACTAATTGTAAGCTTTCGAATGATATCAAAAATCTTTGGTTTTGTTGACTTTGAAAAAAGTTATGAGCAAAAAAGCTTGAAAAATGGTAGCGGTTGGGTACTAGCGAGTTGGCAGGTAGCGAGTTGGGTATTTACCCTTTAAAAATTAGTCCCGGTATTTTCGACTTTGCGGATTCACATCTAAATGTTTTTTAATCGAGTTTTGTATTGCGGAATCTCAGGTTTCGGATTTTTTTTTTTAATTATGCCCAACTCCGGTAAATTTTGAACTCCCGCTTCCGGAATAATTCCTTGGCGAAATGTTTAATTTGGACCAAATTTCATCAAAAAAAAAACCGTTAGTTGAAAAGTGAAAAGCATAAGAAAAGTGAAAAATTTCCCGGGAATTGGAGCGGGAATCCCGCGGGAGTCCCGCTCCCGGCGGTCTCTAATTTATAGTGAGGGCGGTCATTTTATGGTTTACTAAATCGGAATTTGAAAAAGCCTGGTCGGTACTTTAAATCGATTTTATTTAAGAAAAATTAAATATTAATTATTCCTAATGGAAGGATCAACGTCATTTTTGTAAGTTACCTTCTTTAAAACATAAACTTGGATATACTCTGACAACCTATCGCCATTTTAATTCCTTATGAACCATGTCCGTAATGTTTAAGAAACGAGTGGCGTATGTTATTTGGCGAAACGCCTTTGAAGCTTCGCAAACACTGTGTTTGTGGTCATTTGCGAAATTCGCATTTGAGGTCCATCGTTTGGAGGATTCTCTTGACAGTTTTACCAATGGACAGGAAGGATTGGATAAAAGTCCTCGGTGAGAAACGCAGAAATTATACGGAGTTAAGGCAACAGATGGAGTCCGACCCGAGAGTAGCCGATTTTGAAGAAAATTTGGATACCAACAATCCCCTCTCGCTCAATGCAAAAGTATTGTTTTGTTATCATGAATTTTGATTAAGTTATATATACCAGAGTCTATGGTGTAAACATTTTGAGAATCAAGCGTTGAGAAAAACCATCTGGAAAGACGTTGACAGAACGTAAGTTAACTTTAATGGAAACAAGAATATGTGTCTCATTTGAACAGGTTCCCTGATCTAAAATATTTTCGAAACGAGAATGTGAAACGAATTATGGCCAACGTGTTGTTTTTTTATTCAGTAAACAGTCCTCATACTTACTACCTTCAGGTTTAATTAAGGAAATTTAGTTGCATCTGCAAAATATAGCTAATCTTCCGTTAAACAGTATAGTATTTTGGTGGAGGAATGTAGCCATTCTTTTCCGGGATGTCCATCTCCAGACTACGCCTCCGGACCATTTACAATCATAGACAGAAACTTGTGTGTTTAGGGAATGCACGAGCTTCTTGCTCCCATTTTGTTTGTTCTGGATTCAGATCAAAAGGCTTACCAGGATCTGAAAGATCAGAATATTTTAAGGCAAGACAATTTAGGGCAACACTTGTACAACTTTTACTATGGATTTAAGACCTAATGGAAGCGACTTTTCGGAAATGGACTTTCGCAGTTTGGATGAACTGAATGATCCGACTTTTCTCGAACACGATGCATTGTGAGACTAATTTTCCCGAAATTTTGCATTGTTCTTTTAGTGCGATGTTCACTCAGTTAATGTCGTTGGTCCGCCACTTTTATCTGAGCGATTGCTGTCACTCAATTTACGCCCAATCAAACGTCGTTTCTTTTAAAAATCACATTGAAAGGACGCCATTTTCAGAGAGGCAAATTTTATGTCTAAAAATAAAATAAATAATAATTTAAACAATAGCATAATTGGACGATCATCGGAGTTGCTACGCAGATTGGAGTACATTTATGACGAACTGCTTTTTGGGATTGATCCGCCACTTTATCGACATTTAAACAATTTGCAGATTTTACCACAAATTTTTGGAGTGTGAGTTTTAAGACGTCCAAGGCCTCAACTGTACCCTGTACTCGGTATACAGGTACAGGTCCTATCTACTCGATATGGCACCATAAGGCCTGTTATGCTAGTTTTGTTTTGAACTAACGGAGAACATGTCAAACACATGTTCAAAAACTTGGTTTTTTTTTCAAGAAGATGGCCTTAGGGGATAAAATGCTATTTTTGAGGCTTCATTTTTTTTGTGGGTTTGTCGAAGGGTTTTAAAATTCTGTACGGCGAGTTGACTCTGCTTGAGATGAAAATCTCCACATTTGCTTCGTCTTTGAATCGGCCCCTTCCCCTACTCTCGATGTAATATAGACGTGCATCACATAACACCCAAACAAATTTTTACAAAGATATTAAGATAGAAGGTGGCTTCGCTTGTTATTCGGACGTGAATTTCCTTTGCCTGATTTGTTATATTTGTGGGATGTCATTTTTGCGGAACAACAGCAGCAGCGCAGTCTTTTGATTGTCGATTGCATTTTCGTTGCTCTCCTCGTTCAAATACGAAATTTGTTGCTGTGCAGTGACTATTCGAGCTGTATTCATTGTCTGATGCGATATCCTCCAATCGCCGGTAACATACCTTTTTTTACATTGCGTTTTTTATTTTAAATTATTTTTGTTCAGACATTCAAAGCTTTGTTCATTACGTTCTGCACTTAGCCTCTCCAAAAGTAGGCGCGAGGAGGGTTTAAAACGCTTTCTCATTATTGTTATTTTAGAAATTTTGTGGTTCTCTTGAGAATGTGCACAAAGCGTACCAAGTGCATCTCGCATTGGCCGGGAATATGCAGCCGAACACACCGACGAAGCAAAAGGGAAAAGCATGCTCAACAGAGCCCACAAACAGAAGCAATTCACCAGTGCAGTCTGGCACAAAAGCACGGCAATTGGAGAGTGTTCTCAACAAAATAGGTGAGTTTTTGGGTTGAATAATAATGTCCAGATGCGAAGGAAGGGTTTAAAAATAATTATATATAACAAAAGAAATTTTATGCTATCGTAGTTAAGGTCGACAAGCATTGTCCAGTGCTCACCAGTTCCAATTCAACAGTATGGTTCGCAAAGAACACAAAGTTCGAGAGCGTCTTCAAAAGAGTGAACCATCGACGGACTTCATCGGTCATAAAAACAGCGAACGAACACCGCATTCGGATAGCAATGGCGATAAAATAGAGCTGATGAAAGAGCAAATTGCACAACTTCAGTCGCGTCTTAACGACTCTGATTTGTTGAAGAAGCTCTGCGCGCACAACATCGCTTCACTAATCAAAGAGTTGGAGAAGATCGGACCATTTACGGATGAACAGACGAAAAAAATAAGCGAAATTCAAGAAGTTGCTGTTCAACTTTGTCGAAGGTTTCATAGGAGGAGGGGGCACTGTCTTTTCTCAAAGATTTATCAGTTTATAACTTAAACAGTGTCCCAGAACAGCTCAGCAATCGTTTTATGCATGCCCTTCCAGCGACGTCCACAGCAAGTTCAACAAAAGGCGACACAGTTGAGATGGCCTCAGAAGTGCTTGGATTTCGCCCCTCGACTCCGTCTGACGCAGTTTCCCGCTCGCGTCTCTCCTCCAAATCGCTTAACAGCAGCAACGAAATGATCGAATTGCGATTTGGTCGAAAGAAAAATTTTTAACTTCTTTTTACAACATTTTGTTATTTTTTTCAATTTTACTTTTTCTAAATGCTTTGAATTTGTCTGTCTGTTTGTCTTATCCAATTTTAATTACAATTTTGTGTTATATTTTTTGCATGTTAAGAACACGGATTGATTTGAATAATCTGGGTCTGTTTTGCAAGAGTCACATTACTCAAAATTACATTTATTTTATTGTTTACGCATATAATCCATTGTAAATACAAACTTTTGGGTATGGCAATGCGACAGCAGCAAAATTTGACTTTGAATGAAGCGGCCGACTTGCGCAAAGCGAAGGTTTTGGCGAAGATACTGCACACAGCGAAGGTTGTGCAGGCAAACATCAGCAGAATAATTGAGGGTGAACAAACGGAGAACGCCGATGTTCAACAACAGGTACTTTTTAGTTTGCTTCTTTTTCCTCTCAAAAAGGTAGGAGGAAATGGTTTGTTTAAGGGTTTCGCAACTAACTCCGTTAGCCCACCGACTGACGAGTCAACTTGCCAAAGCCACTACAACTTGGTTCCCACAACTCACGCAGCTGCCTTAACAGGATCTTTTACTTATACTCCTTCATTTCAAACTGCCATGCCAAGCCACGTACTTTTATTGAAAATTTTCGGATTAATTTAACCAATTTTAGTTCTTGCCACAGTATGGGTTTCTCACAACGAACGGGCAACAGCCGAATGCAGGAATTGTTCAATACTTTGATAATTCGCTAAACGGTAAAATTTATTCAGTTTTCATTTGCAATATCCCAAATTTAGAATGTCTTTCAAATAATGATGTCTCCAATGCCGCACAGGAAGATGAAGATGACGACGACGACATAATTTGTCTTGACGATCATCCAACTGACCGGGGCGGGGAATGCAATAACGCGGTTGTACCAAAAGACCAAGCGACAATTTATGTCATTAATTCATTTTTTAGGTTTTTGTCCCACCTGAAGACCTTTCAACGCCGTTCACACGGTCCTCCTCTTCAGCTCTTTCTGTCACCGACTCTTTCGCTTCGCCAACGGACTCTTACGATTGCCGTCCCAATGACTTAAACCCTCAGCAACAACAGCAGCAGCAGCAGCAATACAACGCGGTAGATGTCTGGAGCGACCAATTAATTCTTCAGCTAGTGCGTCACTACGCAGAATGGTCTATCAAATATCCTGGACGAAAACACGGTCTTAAGCTGTTGACTGAATCCGTTCAAAGGAGGGCTGAGGAAATTGGGCTTCAGAGTTGGCAAATAAAACAACAAAAAAAATTGGAGAGACTGGTCTACAAGGTCAGAGGGATAATACGAAACCAACAGGACGAGGTGGAAGCTCGACAACAACAGCACCAACAGAACATGGGCAGCTCGCAATTACACGACACAATTCAACAACAACAACCGGATTATCAACTGTTGGTTGGACCGCAAGGATTCATCAACGAACAACATTGGCAGGATGGAGACGGACCTCCTCGATTGGAACCAAACCCGCCCACCACTTCGTCGTTGGTTGTGCTCCATGTAGAGGAGACTGATGCTAGACTGCAACAAATTGACATGGAATTTTTGGCGGCCGAACCTGCGCAACACGGTGATGGAGTAACGGTCGAATGGAATGGCTTGGAGGATGGCCTTCAAATGGCAGAGCGGGTAAATGCAGCTGAGGAGGATGATGGTGACATCGAAATTTTGGGGTACTCTGAGAGTAAGCCAGTGCGTATGACCAATGATGAAGATGATGCTTATTTCAATGGAGTCAATCATGCATCTTTTGCGGATAACAATAGCGACTTGACTTGTGAAGTTGGGTGCACGACGCCTGAAGTTCTTCCGGAAGCGGTCACAGGAGAAGAAAGGGGCGAAGAAAATGATGTCGTGGACATTGTCGATGGCGCTTTTGAGCAGTTAAGAGACGCTTTTAGAGAAGAAACAGAAGCAGAAAAAGGCGGTGATAGTGATGACTCGGTGCAGGATGTTGTTGTGCGATTCAGTGTTGAAATGCAGTTGGCGACGCGCTCAAAACCATTCAATCGAAGAGTTGCGGAGAACATCGGATGGGTAAAATGGTTTTACTGACTTTAAGTTAACCTAATTAAGCTTTTTAGAAGAAGAAATTTGCCAGAAGCCTACCAAATTCACGCGAAAAGTCTGAATTGATCAGCGAACTCACTGAAGTGGGAATTAATCAAGAGATGCTAAATACTCTAAAGGACGCACATCCGTCATTGTTCCTGAAAACCGATGAAGAGGTATATAAATATAATAAACATTTTAATTAAACTGTGAACAACAACGTATTTTCATTATTTAACAGAGTGAGTCAGAATGGCCAGGTTATAGTGCGATGAATGATGACAAAAATGAACAAGAGCTGAGCGAATTTGATGATATTTTCGAACGGTGGAAAAAGACAACTTTTGAGCAAAAAGATGAGAAACTGAACGACAAGGAGAAGGATGGAGAGAAACTGAACGTCAGGGAGCAGGTGGAGGATGAAGAGAAACTGAACGACAAGGAGCAAGAGAAGGATGAGGGTAACGAGGATGAAGAGGAGGAAGAAATTCGACGTGGTCCTGTGATCAAGTGTCCTCGGATGCCGAAGATAAAAGTGATCTTGAAGCGACTTACGGAGAAGACCATTGCTGGATTGATCAAAAGTGAGTCATTTAATCGCAGTTTATGGGTAAATTAGGGCGTTTTGATCGTATCCTCCATGCTCAAAACTTACAAGCTATGATAATGTTTATTATACGCTGAAAACATTGGAATGAACCGAAATTTTGCTCTAAAACAGGCTAATCTAAAGATCATTAGAAAAAACAAATTCAGAAACGACGCTTCAACGAATTGATTCGAATTCTGAGGAGAATTGTCTCAGCTGTCCGACCCCCAAGCGAATTTGCATTGAGTCGTCGTCGTCGTCTTCGTCATTGGACGCTTCAACAAACGCCCAACGTCGTCAAACGCTGTACAACCCATCCGTGCGCAATGAGTGCCGCCATGCATTGTCTCCAAAATTGGCCAAGAATTTGTTTTTCAACGGGTCGTATAGATGCGTCATTTGTGACACTGAATGGTCAAAAACGCATTATCCGGTATTTTCCTTGGTCATAGCCGGGTTTACTGGTTTCACAAACTAAAAAGTTTTAGAGATCTAATCACTCCTTTAACCTATCCCCTTTTTTATAATTGCAAGCTCGGTCTCGGAAAGTTAATTTGTCGTAATACTTCCAAAACGTATACGCAATTTTAAGAAGAATCTAAACTTGGATCAGTAAACTTGACTACTTACTATATTTACCATTTTTCTTCTTGAGTGGCTTGATCACTGTGTTTTTAGGTACACATGCTCGTTCAACATGATCATTTTGTCTGGGAGAATAGAGAGGTCATCGACTGCTTGGACGCCATGTCGAGAGAGGAATTTGCTAAGATTGTGTGGAGGTCTGTGATGGAAAAACAAAAATTGGATCAAAGAGAAATTACTTGTTCACTTCAGGTGCGAGGGTTGTCAAAATGCTGACTTTGACGACATAAGAAAATATTTTGAACACTGCGACTCGGGTCGGCTTTGTTAGGCTTTTCTGTTTGTTATTTTTTGTTTAGACATTCACATGGCAATGGTTGGGCAGAACAAGAAGAAGTATTCGTTAAAGGAATGGTGGCGGACAAACAAAAAACAGGAAGCTGTGTGACAGAATCGGAACCCCCCAACTAAAGCGATCCCTTCACCCCCCTCCCCTACACATATTCATGTTGAAAGATCTATACACTTTTATTCAGAGACTAATTGAGAAGTTCATGCAACTTTATTGTTTAGGTTATATTCATTGTATACATAAAATATAAAGAAAAAATATTTTATTCATTCCTATGGATCCGGCTTGGAGGGTTTGGGGGTATTTTTGCCATCATCTATTCGGTGCGTCTTCCTTCATTTGTTTGCTTGGAATGAATCTCGAAGGATGTCAATGGCCTTCTCGAGTGTTTCATCTTTCTGTAATACAAATAATTATTCATTACGATTATGTCATTTGGGGAAATTAATAGTCGGAGTTTACATTAAGGAAATTAAATTAAATAAAATTGTTTTGTTTCACCTTAAAAAAGCACAGCCGAATAAAGTGGTCGTTGCCCTTTCTGTTTTCCGGCGAATAAAAGGCCGAGGGGGGAATTGCTGCCAATTTCTGGCAAATTAATATTTTTATTAAAACAAAGAAAATTTCGTCGAGAAAAACCTTTTCTCGGCAAAGCCAGCGACAAAACTCGAAGTCCAGCGGGTCATCCGATAACTTTGCCTCATTTTTGAACGGGCCATCTGACAAAAATAGTAAAATTTAATCGAAATTTGAACAAATAAACCCAAATGGCTGAAATCGGCGATCATAAAGTATCTGAAGAGGACAAATTAACTATTAATTGCAACAAATTGCCTTCCCATTCATTCATTACCCGCCGTCCGGAATGATCGGTCGGAATCCAGCAGACTCCAAGTACTTGGCCAACAAATTCCTTTTGGCCACAAGTTCGAGGACAATGCCCGACTGGAGGTAACTCTTCTCACTCTGTCCACTCTCCAAATGGCCGAGTTCTTCCTCAAAGGCACGGGCAAGCGCCTCCTGGGTGGGAGTTGGACACGTGAACACTGAAGCGGTGGAACAATTCCATGGGGACAAATAATTAGTGCTGCTCGAATTTCTCGGGACTTTTCCCGAGTCCGAGACTCTCGAGCAGTACTACAAATAAGCATGGGAATTTTTTGACGGTTACCGCAGTTTTCGTGGATTTTCATCATCGGATCCAACAGCCATTTGGGCGCCACAGACCATCCCGTCTTCCAACCGGTGGCGCTGAACACCTTCCCAGCACTTCCAATTGAAATTGTCCTCTCGTACATTCCGGGCAAACTCGCTGAAAAGTTCGAATTCAGAGGAAATGTGACGCGACCAACGACAAACCAAATCGAATCATTTCACCGCCGGGGTACACCATCCACTCATACACTTCGTCCTGAACAACATTGGACCAAAAATATGTAAAAAAATATTTAAGTGCAAGAAAAACTAGAAGACCCATAATAATAATAATAAATGTCGACAAAAAAAGTCAACACATTTTTTGTCATCACTTTTTTGCCCTCTGTTAGAAAAAAACTTCGGCGATTAATGAGAAAAAAACTGACCGCCACCACCAGCAAATCTTTTTCCCGCGCCAATTCAGCCAATTGTTCCAACTCCGCGCGGCTGTAAAGCTTTCCGCTTGGATTGTTCGGGCTGAATTTGGCCTATTCACGGACGGGTGGGTGGTTAATGGCCAAGCCCCCCCCCCCAAACTTGTTGAGGACGATCATTTTGGTCCGGTCGGTGACTTTCTGTCGGACTAAGTCCATGTCAAGCCGATAACCGGAACTTCTCCGTGCATCCGCGTCCAACTCCAGTACGACCGGAACCGGAACGCCACCGGCCATTTTAATCTAAACAAAATTTTTGATTTTCGTTGACTTTGTTCAATGCAAACCTGAGAAACGTAACTGTCATAAGCGGGCTCGAATACTGAATTTTTATTTAAAAATGAATAAAAATTATTCAAAATATGCGTCGTACGTACTGATCACTTCGTCCCCCGGATTAAGCCATCCCATGAAAGCGTAAAAGAGGGACAAATACGCGCCGACAGTGACGAGCACTTCCGATTGAGCGTCGACGGAAACGCCGAGGAGACGCGAGTAAAGTTTGGCTAAAACTTTAACCAGCCGTTGATGGCCATAACCGCGCGTGTACTAAAAATTATTATTTATTTATTTAGTGTTTTTAATGAAAAAAATGGGACAAAATCATTGGACTTTTTATTCGGACCTGATGGAAATCGATTCGCTCGGGGCTTTTTCCGATGTCGGCCAAATGTCGCGCGAGGAAATTTGGCATTGGCGAGTCGGTAAAGCCCTAAAAAATAAAGTGAAAAAAAGAATTAATCAAATTTTGACCTGCCCCAAATTGACGGCATCGCATTCGATGGCCAACGCCGTAAATTCAACCCTTTGGGACAATTTGTTCAATGGCCGGCCAAATGGAATACTCACCAAATGCTTTTTCCCGTTCCCTGCGCTATTTTCGACGGGAAATGCTTCGGCTTCATTTGTTGCATTGAAAATGCCTTTGAAGTCGAAAAATAATGACGAATAATCGTAATGACTTTTCTTCTGTCCACAAAATGAGCCAATTGACGCATGAAGATTGAATTGATTGTCTGATTGATGATAAGAGACCGGGAATTTTAATTATTTTTCTTTTTTCAATTTACAATTTTATTTGTTTAAATATTTTATAATTATAAAATTATGTATAAACCTTTTTAAAAATTTAAAATTATCGCGCAGTGACAAAAAAAAGTTCAAAAAATTAGAAATTTCGCTTCTTAACCCATTAATTGATGGCACGGCACCGGAATGTCTCTGTACGCAAAACAATTCACTTCAAATCGTTTTAAAAATTAATTACAAAATTTACAAAGGAAATTTGGCTTTTTACTACGGCTTCGGGTGTTTTCAACTCCTTTTGTCGGACCAAAATGTCCGTTTTTTATTTACTTAAATGTTGAAAACGGCTTAAAATTTATTTAATAAACCCAAAAGCCTCCCTTTTTGTATGCTTACTGCTCATGCAATAAATGAATTGTTCACTAATGCAACAATCCCCCCCCCCCAGGCAAACAAACCCGTTCGTTCACCGTTCAAACCCCCCCCCTCTTCGGTTAGGAGCTCTGCTAATAACTTCTCACGCCATCAATTGTGAAGCCTCTTCCTCTCTTCTCGATTTATTCGCCCATAATATTAATTAATTCCGATGAATGGAGCTTTGTTTTGTTCTGCAGCGGTCGTCTTCCTTTTCTCGCTGCTTTTAACAATGACTCGGGGGCAGGACGGTCGGCGTGCCGTTGCTCAATGGCATTTTTTTGAATTATTTAGCTTATCCCGGGGAGCCGGCTCCGCCTCCCCCGCCAGCGCCCGTCTACGGACCGCCGGCAAAAGCGCCGTCCGTCCCGGGCTATCCGGCAGCCGTCCAAGTTGGCCCACCACAATATATGCCAGCCCAACCTCCACTCCGGGAGACGAGTTACGGGGGTTGTGCCGGTGGAGGCGGCGAATGTCCAACGGAAAACGGTGGGAAAGGCCAACCATCGAACGGCTTGGCCCCCGGGATTAGATTCTTACGAGAACAAAAAGAATTGACAGAAGATAAGAAAGGTATTGATTGATAAGACTACGCAACAGGCTTCCCGTTGCCGACCTGCTATCTGAACAAGGACGGGTTCATGTGCTGCAACAAGCAGTTGGAGAATCTTCTGGTAGTGGACAGTGTCGTGGGGGGGGGGGGGGTGGGACAAGTACAGTCTCCCCCCCTTTCCTTTTCCCATTAAGGACAACACTTACCGTAACATCAGCAAGTCAAGAGGCGGGAAATGGAAACGGTGCAACCTCCATCAAGTTCAAGCCGAATACAATTGCCACCAATTTCATTGGACAATTTATTCACAGGTGGCGGTGGCGACCCAACGGAATGCGGAGAAACTCTTTGGCGTGGACTTCGAGACGGTCGTGGGGGCCGGGGACTTTGCCGCGAAGAATTACTTCAACCAGGACCTGGTTGGTCACATAGTTTTGGGGATTTAAGCCAAAATGTTTAAGATTTGTAAAATCAAGCGGGAAAATTCGTAAGTTTTATTGAGTGCCACCGGGAAAATGATCGAATTAATATTTATCAAAAGAATCATTATGGCATTTGCATCGCCCGCTTGACCCCCGCGGCGACCGACAAAGGACAGAAAGCAACAACAATAAATTATTATTAACCGTGATTATGCAATAAAAAGGACGAAAATGTAAATTGGAAAGGGCGCTTCTTCGTCTCTCTGTGGAAACACTTTCATTGGCTTCTGCCAACCAAACGTTGGCATATTTTTATCCAATCGAATGCATAAAATCATCGACAATTGCCCGCCCTTTTCTCCCCATTAATATTTTAATCGATCGTTTTTATTTTGTAATTCTTTAAAAAATAAAATAAAAAATTGTTTCGACAATTTCCATTTTGACATATACCTAATTTGTAAGATATGTTACAGGATTGCTTGTTCACTGACTTCAAACCGTACAAATTAGGGACTGAACGATAATTGAAACTGAAATTATTACATTTCTCTTAACAAAATCTTTCCGTTTTTCGGCATAATCAAATGGTCGGGCTTCCCATGGTTTCTCCGAGATCGTTGCCCTCATGAGAATAACTTCGCCGTCCCCCACCCCCGTCCACATCGATCTCGCCGTTCTCGTCATTGTCTTCAACGCCATTTTCATTATAATTTCTTTGGGTACGCCGCCGGTTGGAGTTTGTTTGGACTTTGTTTCGTATTAATCTTAAATTTATTAATTAATTCATTGACAAAAGTAATGCATTTGTTGAGCAACCCAAGTAAGTCTAACAGAAAGTGCCGTGTTTAGTGCCGTCCATCTCGACTAAATTGAGTTCCATTCCCCCACCAATGGCCACGGCATCGTTGAAGAATGTAAGAATAAAGAAATTTGTGCCGCACACGTCGACGACATCGGCACTTTTGGTCGGCAAAGCCAGTCGGCGAGTTCGGGCGAAGAAAATGCGTCTTCGACGGGTCAGCATGAACAGCTTGAGAGGGGTGAAGGGCAGACTGAGGCGAGTGCGACTGGTGCCGGTGCCAATGTTTCGACTTTATCCGTCGGTGATGGTTGGAAGACTTTCTGGAGTGCCAATACGAAGAAGGCACAAAAAATGGAGGGCAAAAGAGCAAAAAAGACCCTCAGAAAAAAGGAAGTTACGGAGGCACAAGGAGAAGCACAAACGGAAGTTGGGGCCGTACACGCGGCCGAAAAAGTTGAAAATAATAAAAAAGTATGGGAAAAAGAGGGCATCTCCGATGCCGAAGAAGCCGGAGAAGACCAAATCCGAGGCCAAAAGGAAGCCAAAGAGTAAAAAGAGGGCGGAAGTGAGGGACACGGAAGTGAGTGAAGTGGAAGCAGCTTCTTCAAAGGAGGAGGAGAAGCCGGACAAATCCGAGGCCAAAAGGAAGCCAAAGAGCAAAAAGAGGGGGGAAGTGAGGGACACGGAAGTGAGTGAAGTGGAAGCAGCTTCTTCAAAGGAGGAGGAGAAGCCGAGGGGAGGGCATCACAAAAAGAAAAACTCGCAAGAGAAAAAGAAAGAAGCGGCGGAAGCGTACCAGCCGCTGAAGCACGGCGGGGACCGCGTGCTGCTGGGCATTGCCCCGAAGGGCATTCTGAAGGACCCGAATGCCCCGAAGGGCATTCTGAAGGACCCGAATGCCCCGAAGGGCATTCAGAAGGACCCGAATGCCCCGAAGGGCATTCTGAAGGCCCCAAAGGCTAAAGGGAAGAAGCGAACGGAAGGCCCGCCCAATCAGCGCAGTTCGAAATCGAAGGGTCACCAAAACGAGTCGAAGGCCAAAGACAAAGGTGAGAATCATAAATAACTTTTGATGGGCTTAAATAAGCGTTCAGGTACGGCACCGAAGAATAAAAATGCAAATAATAAACATAAAAAGCAAAAGCAACAGCAGTCTCCAGAAACATATAACCAAGGTATTAAAAAGGGAAAGATTCTGTTTTATGCGGAAAAAATTATTTCAGAAATATCATACGAATCGGACAATGAGGAGGAAGACGATGGGTGGAATGGAAATACAGGCACCAAACCGGAGACACAACGGAGAAACAGAGACAACGACAAAGAAGGGGAAGAAGCCGTCAGAGAGGAAGAGAAAGAAGTTGGAGAAGGGCAAGAAGCTGAACCAAGCCGAGTCGGGGAGGAAAAAGTTGGAGAAGAGGAAGAAGCGGAATCAAGCCAAAACAGGGAGGAAGAGGAAGAAGTTGAAGAAGGGCAAGAAGCTGAACCAAGCCAAAACAGGGAGTCCAGAGAAGGGGAAGAAGCTGTCAGAGAGGAAGAGGAAGAAGTTGGAGAAGGGCAAGAAGCTGAACCAAGCCAATATGCGGGGGTCAGAGAAAAGGCAATGGTCGGAGGAGAACCATTCAAAAGTATCAAAGGACAGAAACAGAAGAGAAAGCACAAAATCGCGAAAGTTCCGAACAAATCTAAAATTAATTCAATTGGATTTTCGGATGATCATAAAGGAAGTGAAAGAGACAAAAAATCCAACAGTAAAATGGAAAGAAAGTCTCAGAATGAACACGATCCAAATATACCGATCGGAACAAAAAAAGAGCAAAATTATGGGAAAAAGGATCAGAAGAAGCGCAATGGAAGTGCAAATCCAATCTCAAAAAGAAGAGCAAAAGCTGCTAATCATCCTCCGATCACAAATCATTTTGGACCATCAAAATTACTCCCAACCAAAAAAGAAAAGGATTTGAAATTGAGACAAAATCATAAAGAAAGAAACGGTGGAAAAGTGCCGAAGAAAGGCGAATTGGGACTGAAACAGCCGACGGAATCGACTGAAATGGAAATGAATGCGAAGGCACACCAAAATGGAAGCGATCGGAACGAAAGCAGCGAAAATTTATCGGATGAAACCCCCGACGATGGGAGACGAACACGCGGCAAGTGGAAGAGACAATGGGAAAGATTACCTTCAAATGTGCCGCCGAAAGAGATAAAAATCGGAAGAAGTAGGACGAATGGAAGAAGTGGGACAATTGAAAGAAGTGGGACAAGTGGAAGAAGTGGGACAATTGGAAGAAGTGGGACAAGTGAAAGAAGTGGGACAAGTGGAAGAAGTGGGACAAGTGGAAGAAGTGAGACGAATGGAAGAAGTGGGACAAGTGGAAGAAGTGGAAGAAGTGGGACAAGTGGAAGAAGTGAGACGAATGGAAGAAGTGGGACAATTGGAAGAAAAGGGACGATCGGAAAAAGTAGGGCAATTGGAAGAAAAGGGACGATCGGAAAAAGTGGGACAATTGGAAGAAAAGGGACGATCGGAAAAAGTGGGACAATTGGAAGAAAAGAGCCGATCGGAAGAAGTGGGACAATTGGAAGAAAAGGGACGATCGGAAAAAGTGGGACAATTGGAAGAAAAGAGCCGATCGGAAGAAGTGGGACAATTGGAAGAAAAGGGACGATCGGAAAAAGTGGGACGAAAGAGAAAGAAAGCGTGGAAGAAAGTGAAGTGGACGAGGACCAACCGGAAAAAGGACAGGCTTTGGGCTTGTCGGATCACTTGGAAGACGACAGTTTGCAAGAGTCAGACGACGAGGATGATGAAGATGACGAAGCTGGGTCGGATGAAGCATCAGAATCCATGGGGGTCTCATCAGAAGACGGATCCGGCACTTGGGAGATGGACCCCGATTCCTCGATGCCTTTGGGCTCAGAAGAGTCAGCGGATAAGCGGACTTTGTTCGAATATAATCATCCGGATCCTGTCCATTCACCGACCTATTCAAAATCAATTTCATATGAGTCTCAAGAGCAAAACCGTCAGAAGCAAATTGGCCCACCTGCAAAACGGACAAAGCCGAGACAAGAAGAGCATAATCGGAATCCCCGCAGGGGATGGAGTCGAACACGGCAATTTGTCTCCGGGGAGGAGGGGAAAAATGCCTCCGGGGAGGAGGGGAAAAATGCCTCCGGGGAGGAGGGGCAATTGGATGAGTCGGCGGCGGAGGCACTTTCAAAAAGGCGCAAAAACTCTTTTGGAAAGCCGCCAACGCACTTTCATCGTCATTTTCACACGTGGAAGCGGGGGGGCTTTGATGACAACGCAAATGAGGGGAAAGAAAGTGAGACGGCGTTCACAGCTCCCGCCCCAAAACGCCGTCCCCCGCCCCCCACAAAAGCGAATTTGGAAGGACTTCCGGAAGGACTTCCGCCCCTGTCCTTGGAAGGACTTCCGCCCCTGTCCTTGCCGTTCCAACGACCATTCTCTCACCGAAGAAGAAGTTCTTCAAGTTCAGCCTCCACAGAAATTCCGAAACGTTACTCTCCGCTTAGACAACTCAGCAAAAAGGAAGGCGGCAATTACCATCTCTATGATCACCCTTCAGCTTCTGATCATTCTCCGACTTCTGATCATTCTCCGGCTTCTGATCACCCTTCAGCTTCTGATCATTCTCCGGCTTCTGATCATTCTTCAGCTTCTGATCATTTTCCGGCTTCTGATTACCATTCGGCTTCTGATCATTTTCCGGCTTCTGATCATTCTTCAGCTTCTGATCATTCTCCGGCTTCTGATTACCATTCGGCTTCTGATCATTCTCCGGCTCCTGATCATTCTTCAGCTTCTGATCATTCTCCAGCTTCTGATTACCATTCGGCTTCTGATCATTCTTCAGCTTCTGATCATTCTCCGGCTTCTGATTACCATTCGGCTTCTGATTACCATTCGGCTTCTGATCATTCTCCGGCTTCTGATTACCATTCGGCTTATGACCAAACTTTTGATCACTCCTCACCTTCTGGTTACCATTCGACTCAAGATCATACTTCATCTGCTGATGACCATAATTATGCAGGCTCATGGGGTAAAATGATTTGTGGGCTGTCCGGTTTATATTTTATTTATCTTTTGCAGGGAAAAAGCCTGAGGGCATTGTCAAAGAAACGGTAATGAAGAAAACTCCATTACAAAAGCAGACAAAGCGAAGAGAAACAAAAGGAAGGGGAGAGAGAGTGAGGGAGGCAGAGAAGGCCGAGAGAGAACGGAATTGGAAGAGACAGGAGGGGAAGAGAGAGGCAGAGAAGGCCGAGAGAGAACGGAATTGGAAGAGACAGGAGGGGAAGAGGGAGGCAGAGAAGGACGAGAGAGAACAGAAGTGGAAGAGACAAAAGGAAAAGCAGACAGACACAAAGAAGAAGAGCAATTGGGGACTTTCCTCCGATTGGGGAAAGCCTTTGGGGGCTAGGCCCAATTGGGAAAGGAAGTTGGGGCCGCCAACCGCCGGGCCAAACAGTCGCAGAAAGCCCCTGAGGGCACGGGAAAGGCCAATTGTGCGCGAAACGGAGGGGGCAAAACAGAAAAAGCAGCAGCTTTTGGAGGCGGAGACGGAAACGGACTCCGAACAAACGGCGGAGACGGGCGATGACATTTCGGAGGAAGGCAAATCGGAAGAAACGGCGGAAGAGTTACGAATTGGGAAGGCATCATCGGAGGAAGGCAAATCGGAAGAACAACAGCGGCTGATCGGAACGAATCCAAACGATTCAAACCCTCCCGCCGATCACTTTACGGAAGCGGGAAGCGGTGAACCCGCCGCGGCAGAAGCAACAAAAGACAGCAGCAACTGGACATTCCAAAGTGATCAGCAGAGAGAGGACGGAAGTGAGGCAAACGCCGCAGGCTAACCAATGCGGCCAATTGAATACATTATGACGACATTTTTGTACAAATTCATTTTCTGTGATCAGCCAATGTAATTAATTATGTAATTAATAATATGCACGAATTTAGTCCAAAAGATTTAAAACGATGTTCTTTCTAAAATTATAAACACCGGGGAAAACAACGCATGTGACGTTTCTGCGTCTTATCATCAGTGAGTGTTCGCGGGTGTCCAGAGATTATCAGAGGAGAAGCCGTTCGATGAGACAGAAATGGATGGTTTTTTATCAATTTAATATTCCATTTGTGGCCCATCAAACGGGCAGAGTTTGGTCGGGCCCTTTTAATTGTTCATTTTTAAGCATCGAAGCATTGGCTCTGTTATCAGTTTTTGTCGAATTGTCAAAAACTTTCACTTTTTTTAATCCCTTTGAGGGCATTTGCCCCGTTAGCTTTATCAAAGTTTGGAGAGTTCATCAACAGCAAGCAGTTCGTTCGTTCTATCAATTTGGCCATACATAAATTTATTTATCTTATCATTTTTTATACGAATTAACCTTTCGAGAGTCATTTTATTTCTTTTTTATTTCTCCCCCAACGCTTTCGTTGCAAATAAATAAATCACAATTATAATTGGCTTTTTTAATCGAATTTCGCAATTTTATCTGTCACAGAAACGGTTAAGCACGACAAAATGGCGTCGGCAAACGAAAGGGCAGAAAAGGCGGCTGTCTCGGGGAAAGGTGTGGCTTTTTGGAATTCAAAAAAAGTCAAAAAATGCCACAGGCAAAGTGATGACCCTCAAAATTCCCTCAGGGTATGAACGGTCGCAATTGGCGATAGCTGCGTTGATGATCTTGTCCAATCTGTTCGTCGGCATCACTTTTGCTTGCATTGTGCCATTTTTCCCAATCGAAGTCCGTTAACTCCCCGGGGGGCACTGAATGATCGATCGATCCATGAGACTTTAGCCCTAACAAATTTAGGCACGGGCAAAGGGTCTGAGCACCTCCCAAGTCGGGCTGGTCATCGGCATTCTTCAGCTGTCCACTTTCTTTATTTCGCCCGTCTTCGGCAAATACGTAATTAGGACAAAGCAAATATTTGTTGAAAGGATTGGACAAAGTGAAATGTTTGGCCCTTTAAAAGCATCAAATCGATTTAATGCTTTCATTTCGCTTTTCCCTCCTTCCGACAGATGGTCATTCTTGGCATTAACCGCGCCTTCATCGGAGGCCTTTGTTTAACGTCACTCTGCACAATGGCACTTGGGTACCGTCCACCCATTAAATAGCCCCAGAGGGGAGGGCATTTCCATTTTAATCTGCCCACTTTCCCAGTCTGTCCCCTTACCTTCCGTTCGGCACGCCGTTCTTTGTCGGCGTTTTGCTTCTCCGAGTGGGCCAATCGATTGGAAACGCTTCGTATTCGACGAGCGCATGGGCCCTTATTGGCCATTTGTTTCCAGAACGGATTGTGATGTTTACGGTGGGTGGTTGGCTCCATGCCACGGTTATTTATTAGGGGGTTTTTTGTTCTTTGGAGGCTCTTCTGGAAGTTGCCTACGGACTTGGCTTTACCATTGGGCCTGTACTCGGCAGCATTCTGTTCGAAATCGGCGGGTTTGGACTGCCTCTGTACTCGGTCGGTGCGTCCTTTGCTTTTGTGCTCGTCCCGTCGGCCATTCTCTTCCGATCGAAATACATAACTGCCACGGGTTGGGCTTGGCTAAATCAAAAACGGGATTAAATTCCCCCCAATTCCTGGCTTCTCCTCTCAAGGAAATCAAGACGTCCAATCGGGCACGGCTGAAGCGGAGGAAGTGCCGCGGGTGCTCCAACTGTTGGCCATCCCGGATCTGTTCCTGTCCGTCACTTCCATGTTCCTCAACTCCGTCTGCTGGTACTTCTACGAGCCGTCGTTGACCGATTACATGGCCACTGTATCTCCAAATTGATCGATAAGCTAATCATCTCACACGTCCCCCTCCGATCAGTTCAACCTCAAATGGTCGCCGTCCATTCTGTCCGGGTTTCTGATGTCGATCGTCTCCGTCGTTTACATAATCTCCGCCCCGGTTTGGAGTTTTTTTGTGGAGCGATATTTAAGTGACCAAATGAGGCCGATGATGTTAATGGTGTCCGTGGGAATGGCCATTGTCACCCTTCTCATGGGCCCTTCGCCACTGCTCGGTTTGCCCAGGTTGGGAAGAAAGTAACGACCGATCGAGACTCGACGAGCAAAAAAGATCGATCGATTGATCGACCAAAACGAAATCTTGTCGAGACTTATGCTCGATCTCTTCAGAAGCTTTCTGATCATCACCTTTGCCTTCGGCTTGCTCGGCTTTGTCGCGGGCATTGCTTATGTTCCCGTGTTCAAATGGTGCATCGATGCGGCAAAGTTTGAGCACACCGGGGCATTTTGCGCTGAAAGTTGTTCGTGCCCCCAAGGAAGAAGGGCCTAAACGGCACTTCGCCGGGCATCTGCGGGTGCGTCTCCAGCTTCATCCAGTCGGCACTTTCACTTGGGTAGGAAATGTCCGTCGGTTAATTCAGTGAGTGCAATTAACCAATGTTTTTAGCCTCAATCAAAGCGAATTGCTCCATTAATTAAGCTATTTAGCGAAGACAATGCTTTTTGTTGTTTTACAGAGCATTTGTGGCCACGAGTTTGGGGGGACTAAGCGCCCAGAATTTGGGCTTTGCGTGGACGGCCACACTGGTGGCCGGCATTCAGCTAATCTTCGTAAGTCAAAGAACTTTGGCCTTAAACGGGCGATATCTTTGATCAGATCGCCGTCCAAATTGTCTATTGGCTTCTCCAAAGTCGAAAGTCCCAAAGAAATGATTCGATCCATCCGACTGCTTAATTTATAATTTGTGAAAATACAATTATTGTAAAGGAATTGAAGTTTATGAACGAATGAATTCCATTTTCTAAAAACTCTGTTCGGCATTTTTATTGGCGAAGAACATCGACGGCGGCCCCTGACGGGAAATTCGTCCGTTGCTCATTTCTGCGCGAAAAGTGTAAGGGACGATTTTGGCATATTTTTGCTGACCAATGATCCAATCGAATTCTGCCAATCCGCTTGTCCGGTGCAGAATGGCCAACACCGTACAGCCCATCTTCGCGATTAATTGGCTGTAAAAGCAAATGATTATTTTCGGCATTTCCCTATGCCAAAATCGATCGATTTGTCTGTCCATCTGATCACCTGATCAGTCTGTGGTTGTTCTCGTCCATGTGCGCGGTTGCCTCGTCGATCAGAACGATGCGCGGGTTGGACAGTGCCAGACGAAGCAGCGAAATTAGCTGGCGTTCTCCAAAAGACAAATTGCGCCCGCCCTCGGTGATTTGCGCGCTCAGACCGCCGAAATGGTCCAACCATTGGCCGAGTCCGGTACGGGAAAAGTGACCGAGAAGACTTTCATCGCCCGGGGGAGGCGAAGAATTGGCCATGGAAAGGCAAAGGTTGTCGCGCAGAGTGCCCGAGAAAAGGAAAGGATGTTGGGAGACGTAGCCGAACTGACAAATAAGTCCCGGAGGGATGTTAAAGGCCAAATAACGAAGTTGAACGCAACAAACCATCGCCCGGGCCGAGTCCAGCCCCAGACGCTCCAGATCGATCGCCCCATCAACGCAAATTTTGCCACTTTCAATCGGAACTGCTCGAAGAAGCGCCTTTTATAAAAGCAATTAATTTGGAAACGCGTGAAAAAAGCCCCTCGCCTGGAGAATGGTGCTTTTTCCTGAAATTTATTGGCCATTCGATTGGTTGTGGGGTTAATCCGCCAATTCGACCTGATCCGGTCCTCCCAATGACCGCAACTCGGTGGCCGGCCTCGACGTGGAAAGTGACGTCCCGAATTGCCAGTGGTAAGTCCGGAGCGTAGCGAAGAGAGACGCCGACAAAGCGAATTTGGCCATTGATTTGCCGGGTCTTTTTAGGGGCAAGGGGACAGTGAGTTTAGGCAATTCTCCCCCCCCCCCCCAAACTGTCCAACCAACCAAAGTTCGGCCAATCAACTCATCTCCAGGCTCATTCGTATCCACCTCTTCAGGAACATTTGTCACATAGTCGCAAATCCGTTCCACCGAAACCAATTCTTCAAATAACATTCAAAAATGGCATTCATTTTCCCAATGTGTTTAAACCTTTTTCCGTTTCAATGAACGCGCACAAAAGGCCGTTGAAAAGGCTTGTAAATGAGAGGGCGTAAGTGATGGAAAGGCCAATTAGCCCTTAAAATGGACGAATTAATGTGTGGCGGTGGAGGGTTTTGGTGAGTAAAGAGCCGATTGTTTCCCTTTTAAGCATCGATCACTTGGGGGGAGGGAGGCACTGATCCGACCAGACCGGGGTTTGCCAGATGGAAGAGGTGAACGTCGAACACACTGGCAAATGCCACGACGGACACAATGGCAACGCCGAGCATTTGAGTACGAACGGACAGCCATTGCGCACAGGCCAATTGGGAAAATTGGGCACGCAAATTGCACTCCAAACGGTCGCGCATCAACGAGGAAAATCTGAAAAGGGGGCGCAAAACATTCATTCAAAGTCGGACAGATAATTCTTGAGACTCAAAACAAAAGATTTTGGGGTCAAAATTGTCGATGGGTCTCGGCACTTTTAAGAAAAGTTCTCTTTCTATATGCCAATGCCAATATGAATGCCTGTGAGTGATTCGGAGGGCCCGGATTGAGACGAGGCCGGAAACCGTCTCGGACAAATGGCTGTACAGCGGCGAAAGGCTCACAGCGGCGATACGGCGCTAACAAATTGGGGGGGGGGGAAAACTCATCGACGAAACGGTCAAAGCTTTGATGAACAACGAACGAACGAACCAATTCGACTGTTGTCCGTCGATAGTAACGCTTAAAGGACGGAAGAGTTGAGGGGGAGGGACTGATATGGACGGACCTGGAGGAAGAAGTAGGCGACGGACAGGAGCAGTACAAAAGGACAAAGCAGGGGCAGGGCAACGACGGTCACCAAAAGGGTGGAGACCAGGGGGAAGAGGGAGGCGAGCAGAATGTTCAGCTGGAAGGGCAGCCCATCGTCCACTCTGTTCACATCGGAAGAAAGTCTTAAAAAGGGAAGAACAAAAGAAAGTGTGCTTCTGAAACTGTCAATTAACGCTTACCGGTTGGTGACGCGTCCGCAGGGCGTTCGGTCCCACCAGGTCAACGTCGCCTTAGGGCGAATTTGTTAATGCCGCCAAAGGGGACAATAAACGATTAGTAATTGATTCAATTACATTGAGAATTTTGCTGAGAATCCGTTCGTGGAGTCTTTTGGCGGCCAAAATGCAACCGAAGGCGAACAAAAAGGCCCGAATAAGCGTGCAAAAGGTATTAAGCGCAGCAATTCCCACGTAAATGGCCAAATAAAAGTTTGTCTCCACTTGGGCACTCAGTGACGGCATTTTTTGGATTGGACGCGAGAAAAAGGGAAAGCTGAAGGGGCAAGATACAAAAGAAAAGTGATCAGATCAGGCCCCGGGGAATTGATCGGTTTGTTGAACAGACAGACCTCCAGTCAGCAGCAGCAGCGGCCAAATTGGACCCATTCGACGGCGGCGGTGTGACGGCAGACGCCCATCGGCTAAGCCAAATGTCGGACCCAATTTTGGACATTTGCATTACTAAAATGGGGAGGGGGGGGGGGAAATTCAATTTATGAATTTGAAATTTGATTCCCCAAACCCAGCAGGGACAGTATTATCATCACACTCAACGGCACCCCAACCGCTCGCACAAAACTGACGTACACGCGAACTTTAACCGCCCCAATCTAAACACAAAAAAACATTTGTTAAATTATGCCAAACTTCTCAAAAACAACGCCGGCACCTCTTTTTCTTCTTCCACTTCCTCCACCCCAACGAATTCCGCGGCATCCATCGGTGCCGACTCTTCGGCATGCTCTTCAGAAACATCGAGACTCTCGAAATGACTATCGGCAGATGTTGACGGCATTAAAACTTCGTCCGGGCTTCCTTGAAGGCATTTAATGAAATATTCCAAGTCCAAATCAGAGCAGAACATGAATTGGAACAGCACCAACCTGTCTGATCGGGCACCCCTTCTCGATTCAGTCTGATCACTAAATCGGCTTCGCGCAAAAACCGCTCGTGATGGGTGCACATTATGACCATCTTTCCGTCGTCTTTCAGCTTCAACAGACAGTTTTTGTTGACGAAACTCGCGACAGTTCGGTCCAACGCCGCAAAAGGGTCGTCCAGCAAGTACACGCGCTTGTCCGCGTAGACGGCCCGTGCCAACGCCAGACGGAGCTTCTGACCTTAACCATTTTTTGGGTTTAAATCAGTTAAAAGTCAGGTCCAAACCGGACGCCGCTTTGACCCCCCAAAATCCAAATTACCTCCGCTCAGAGTAATCCCGTCTCCGCTGATTCGATAGTTATCCCTTCCGGGCATTCCCTGAGGGAAAACTTCATTTATTATTGCCCTAAATGATTTGCTGCTGATCCAAATGGACAAATCAATCAACCGAATGGCGTCCGTTTAATGATAGAGTAATTATTGTAACAGTGTCCACCACCTGAATGTCGAAGGAAAGGGCGCAAGCGTCGATGGCACGTTGGAACAGTTGCTGATCAAAGGCCCTTTCGCACAAAACATTGTCTCGGATCGAACCCTCTCTTAGCCAAACATCCTGGCCAACATAAGCAAATCCCTCCGCCAACACTTCGGGGTCCATTTGCACAAGCGGCTCCGATGCGATTGTCTCGCCCAACAAACCCATCAAAAGGCTCGTCTTTCCACTCCCGACCGGTCCGATCACGCCGATCAGCATACCCTTTGGCGAATAATCCGGCAAATAAAGAGCAAATTTATTTATTTTTTACTTTTCTTCCATTAAAACGGACACCGCTAACAGCATTTTTTGAATCGGTCCACGCAAACGAATTACCATCAAGTCCAAGCAGTACTTAAACTTCCGGAATGGAGCCATTTAGCACCAAACGTTAATAACACTCACCGCCTTCCTCCGAAGGCGTCACGATGTTTTGTTGTTGATCCCCACAATGAATCGCAAAAAACGCGTCAAAGCGTCGTTTGCTGACCATTCCGTTGATGATCCCACTGAGCACCCACGGGAAGGCATTTACTTGAGGGATTATTGTGAATGAAAGCGATGGCACAAAAACAAAAGCCCACAGGGCATGATTAGAATGTTGATCAGTGCAAGAGTTGTAAACACTTTGGCCGCGGTGAGCACTTCACGCAGGACGATTGAATAAGTGGCGAGCATCAACACCATAATTACGGTAGGTGCCGACGCCTAAGGCAGAATTATCAAATTACGATAGCAAAACGACCACCGACCAACCCAAAGGTAAACGCAGACGGCGTCGAGGTATTTCATGCCCTTCAAATTGCCCAATTCGCGCGACCTGAGCGCGCTAATTTTCGCTTCGAAAAACAATTTCCAATTGTTTAATTTGACCGTACGCATTGAACGGGCCAATTCGGTTACTGTAGATGAAATTTTAGAAAAAAGAAGGGATTCCAATCAATTCATACAAAGTTTGATCCTGGCATCCTTCATATGCATCATTTTGTTGGAGAATTGTCCAACTTTGGAGGCGATGTACTTGTTCAGCGGGATCAGCAGCACGGAGACGAGGACGCCGGCAAGAAAGGCAATTCCGAGCTTAATGAGGTTAATTAATTAAGATAACAACAGCGAAGTGAGTGAGTTTTGAGGGCAATTTAAGCTAAGAACACATACCTCTCGGTAAAGCAAGTACAAAGCAATTGCGAAATTCATCGGCATGCTCCAAAAGGCTGTAATGCGAACATTTTTGTTTTTTCATTTTCCTTTTTATTTACACCGTGAAAAGTGAGCACAACTCCGCCGATGCGATCAACATCTGCAGCAGTTCAGTTACAATTTTGGGATTTTGTTTTGTAAAGTTTGTCACCCACCGCTGGACATCAAATTGATCAGATTGCCCGAGGAAAAGTTTTCGCTCAGTTGGAATGCCGGGATGCGCAACAGTTTCTGGTAGACAGCCAAAAGAAGTGCAGTCTTTGCGCGGAGATTGATCATTTCGATGTGATAATTGAATTGAAAGTGGCAAACGGAAGAAATGAACAGAGCGACGGACATCAGCACGGCACAAATGTACCCCGTGTTCTTAACACCGAATCGTTCGGGACAGAAACAAAATCTTAATGCTTGTCTTGTCCGAAACACGCTGAACTCTCCCCCCCCCCGAATTGAACGATTCGAGCTCTTAGACAGTGAGTGACCCGTCCCAAAAACAGACCACCGATTGGGAGGACTCCTGCAAGGAAGTGATGAGCAGATGAAGAAGTACAGGACCTGTGTGTGGGGGGAGGTGAGACTGAATCTTCAGGGAGTACGGCCTGAGCTGCCTGCTCACTTGCAAAATCGAAAAGGTCTCCAATAAAACGAACAACGCCAAGCAGAAAAAAGGGGCGTCCATAGGCACGGAGGAGGGCTTTAGCGAAGGAAAAGTCGGAAGAGATTGCTTGAAGATCATCGCCCAGAATGTCATGTTGGAGACGAGGTAAGTCCAGGCTGGGCGGAAGATGGAACACATCTTCGAGCTGTATTGAGGAGAATCAGCAAATTTCGAGTTCAACATTGGAGGACAACAACAACCTGATTGAGCTGTTTCTGAAAGCCCTTCCTGAGAAGGGGATTGGTCCAACAGAAGAACAGCTTCGAGAACAAATTGGAGTGCTCATGACTGTGCAATAAAATGATCGGATGATCATTTTGTTGGGGTTCAGCTCCATCTGAAGGACGTTCCGAAAATTTTAGCCACTCAACAACGGAGTCCGACTTTGGTGATGATGATGACCTCCCCGATAAATGGGCCAAAGTCGCCAAACAATTTGGCAAACCAAGCAAAGGAAGAGGGAGAGAAAGAGGAGAATGGCCAAGAGGGAGAGTGGCGCGGATGGGCCAAGAAGCCGCCAACGATGGAAGGAGACAAATGCGAACAGTGCGGAAAGAAGCGTTTGGAGAGTAAGCGAAAGGACGGAGGGTCGAAGACTGCTGAAGCGATTGCATTTTGAGTTGCTGCTGATCAGCGGCAGCTCTTTGATCTTCTGATCACTATTAAATCATAAAAATGCCGCTGTCATGATCGGCAACATTTTTTGTCCGCAATAAACCAAAAGAATGCCCCCCGTCCGTTCAATTTATTCATTTACCTGTCCTTACGAAAAGCAACAAAATGAAGTGCCCCATTCGCTGTCCAAGTCATTGCGACCAGCGAATAGGCAATGCGAAGGACCGACGGGAGGGAGGCGAATGGCTGGAGAATGGCGGCAAGGCCAGCGAGGGCGGAGACGCAGGCGACCAGAAGCGCCCGTCGTCGGCGATCGCCGCGGGGGACGTTGGCGGCAGGAGAAAGACACTGCGACAATTTTTAATGTCATTTTGGGTGGGTTCACTCGGAAAATGACGTGTTATTAATTAATTAATAACAATCAATTAATTTATCCGTCCGTTTCATCAAATTGATTTTCGAAGGAGGACACCCACCAAAACCGTGAAATGGAAGACGACCGAACAGAAAAGTGCGGCATGGAGCAGCAGCAAAAGCAACATCTCCCTGTACAGTTTCAAATTTTTAGTGAACTTTCGATGGACGTAGGGACTTAAAGACACCGTCCACTATAAACCCACCCGCACGGTGAAAGTGGCAACAGAAACTGTTGCCGTTGTCTTTCATTGTTACAGTTTGCGTAACATTGTAGCCGACAAAAAGCTCGAAGAAAATCCATCAAAGCATTTTTTTTTGTGTGGGGTATTTGATTTTAATTAATTGGTTTACGTGTGCTTAATAAGAAAATGTTTCATCACAAATCGAATGCGTTCTCTCACATTATTATGTGCTTTAATTTAACCACAAAAACGAAGACAAAACTTCGGAACGAAAAATAGTTTGGTTTTGAATTATGACAAATTCATCAGTTAAACGAACGGGCGTTTGGAAATGCTCATTGCTCACACATAATGACTATTTTTAAATGGAGGAGGATGTTGCAAACGACACAGACAAAAGCGGGGGAGGGGGGGGGGGGGTATCCGAAAATGGAATAATTTAAAAGTGGAAATAAATGAGTATATGTCCGTGCACAACAATCCGTTATTATTTATAGCACGTCCCTCTCCCAATTCACAATTGTGTTTTTACTTTTCACGCGGTGACGAACTCTTCGTTCAGAATGTGCTCTGGTGGAAAACCTTAAGAAAATATGGGAATTTAAAGGCAAAAATGGCCCGATTCCCCACAGACCATCCTCAAATCGTTTCCAAATCCTGTACAAAAGGTTCTCCATGTCAGTGCAATATTGCTTCACATCAAAAAGTGTGCAGGTTGTGCGGGTCTAAATTATTAAGTTGTCAAGAGAAATTCAAAAAAAAATCGAGAAAAGACTGACCTTCCAAACTTTGGCGCGGGTTTGGTTTAGGCTGAAAGTGAGGAACAATTAAAACGGAGAAAGGATAAAGAAGGACTAAAGCAAAAGCACTGACAATTCCTTGTCGGTTCCCAACTTGACCGCTATGCTGATGTACTCCTCCCTGTCTTTTGCCACCAACTCCGGACATCCCAATGCGTAAAGTTGGCTGGAAGCCACTCGCGACGCCAATGTTTCAACTAAATAAAAAAAAGAAAACGATGGAAATGACAAAAATATAAAATTATATCATTACGCACGGGGCATAGTCACCATCGGAGTTCCCGTCCACAGAATGTCCATCCCCGTTGTGTGGCCGTTACAAAGAGGCGTGTCCAGGCAAACGTCGGCCAACTGACCGCGCCGAACATGCTCCTCTAAAATATGAAATTATAGAAATTCCTTCGTTTAGAATGAAAACCTTTAGCCGCAACATTCGAAAAGACTATTCGTTTTGGGTCAATGCCTCTTTGCATGCAGAACTTTATGATGTGCGGTTCGCCATGATAAGGAAAGCGCAACAGCCACAGAATGGCGGTGGGGACCTGTAAAGTGAAGAAAATATTAGCCAAGAACAAACAGGGTCAAAAAGAAGTGCTGACATGTTTCAGAATTTCGCACCACATCTCCAGGGTGGGTGGGTCAATCTTGTAAAGCTGATTGAAATTGCAAAAAACAATTGCATCCTCGGGGAGACCGTATTGCTGACGAGAAGTTACCTGAAAGATTAGCATTCATTTCGTCAGTTTGGCTGGAACCTAAACTCCAATTCACACGACGTACCAAAATGGTCTGCGGCACTTCTTCACCGGTTGCCGCCTTGACGTGCGTGTTCAGTGTGGTCAGTCCGTTTTGGACGGGCACTCCACTGACATTGGCGGCGATCAGTCCGCTTCCGATCATGTGGGACAACGGCTCTGTTGAGGTGACCTCGACGACCGGCACGATCACTTCAGTCATTTTCATTTCACGTTCTGGCCCATGCTGTACTTCTGCCTCGCGCACAAATGTCTGCAAGAAACAGAGAAAAACTTACATTAATTACCGATCGGCCAATGGTTTAATGAATTCTTATTGTATTTATGGGTATGAATAAGCCCACTTTGACATCACATGCGGCGTTGGATAACAACGATTGGAGTGCATTTTGAGTGGCGTTCACCAGTGTCACGCAGTCTCTCTCCGGCAATTGACTGTCCTTGTCCTTGACGATCACTCTCTCCGTTAAGTGGGCCAACATTTGTGCGTGGTCTCCAATGAAGAAAGTATGTGGCATATATGCCAACTTTTCGCTGTAAGCATAGTCAAGTTCAACGGGAGAGGTGACCTCATCGGTGATGATATAATCCATAAACGGGGCACCCGAAGTGCCGGGGTAGCCAAGCCACATAACCTAAAAAGATAGTTTTAAATGATGTCTTTTGTTGTTCTGTTAAAACCTGAACCGGTGCTGGCCTTAGCGCAAAAATCTCATTCCTGGCCCCTTTGGTGTATCCGTTCATGTTCTTAAATGTCAAAAATAGAACAAATCGCAAAAGTATAACGCACAATCAAGATGTGAATGCCATCCTTATTGATGCGATCAGCTGCCATTCCATTACATGGAACCTGAAGGCTCTTTAAGCATTAAGAGAAATTACCAAAAAAATATATTACCACTGACAGATCAACAAAATGTTCGCTTTCCTGCATCAATTTTTGTCGAAAATTTGTATTGTCGTTGGAAGACAGGGCGTAACAGAACACTTCCACGCGGTTTCGATTGTGCATTCCGGGAATGGACTGCATAAGATGGCTGGTTGGATGGTTACCTGTCACAAAAGTAACCGATGAGACAAATATTCTCAAAACTCTGCAATGGCCATGCTTGGACAATTCCAAATTCAAGTGACCGTCTGCGCCTTCAAGCAGGTGTCTATTGTCTTTAAAAGCAACGTCCAGCCCGAAACTTTCTCAAACCAAAATCCGACGAAACGTATCCAATCCGCAGCCGCTGATGTCCTGACCGGATGCTTAATCTGTCCGGGTATATATACGCTGATTTGTGGAGGACTTGAATCTTCTCAATGCACAACTGAGCATGACGGCCCGCAATCGCCTGAACAAAGGTAGTTTGAATAGTTAAATTACGCGCTTTCGACCATCCGTTGTTCGTGGGTGAGCGGGTAAAGCATCGAATGGTGGGGATGTACAGAGGGAAGTCGTCTGAAAAATGGCAATGACAGGCACATTCAACACAAAACACCAAAAAAATTCACTTTTTCTGCAATTGATCTTCAACAATGCTCACCAACTTCTTCATTCTCGCGTCATAATCAGTCCTTTAATGGCATTAAATTGATCGTTTACATAATACCGATAAAAACAAACAAACCAGTCGCAAATTATCTGAAGACAATGTGACAAATTGCAAAAAGCATCCGGAAAATCACTCTTTAGTTTAAGTGCAGTTGAGTAGCTAAAAAAAGGTAAGAAAAGTCGGTTTAATGCTCAAAATTCAAAAGCATTAGAATTCGTGATCAGAGCACTTATAGTAAAACAGTCTTCTACTTTACACATCAGTTAAATACGCCTTGGAAATGTAACCAATTAAACTCCCCCCCCCCCCCGTTACCTGTGGATAGCCTCCGGAATGTTGCCGGCATCTTTGTGAATGCTTGCCAAATTGCTGTGCGCGTCTGCAAACGCGGGGTTTATTTGTATGGCGCGTGTGTAACATTGGAGGGCGCCGTTAATGTCGCCCATTTCCTTCAGCGTATTGCCCATGTTCGAGTAGGCGTCGGCGAATGTCGGCGAAATTTTGATGGCTTCTTTGTAATGTTCGATGGCCTCTTGGAGACGACCTTCAAATTTGCACAATTAGCCCTGAAACAAAAAGTTCCCAAGCAAAATCGTATTACCTTGTTGCTGCAAAATTGACGCCAAATTGCTATGGGCGGCAGCAAACTCGGGATAAATCTTAGAGGGTTGCGTATTAATTGGAAAAAGCGAATTAAATGCCAAAAAAAAACGAAATTTCTTTGTCAATGAAAGAAATTAAACGTAGCTCTACCACACATTACCTACCTTCAATGCTTCCAAGTACAGCCTCGTTGCCTCCTCAATTTTGCCCTGCTCGCGTTTAATGTTAGCTAAATTATTCAGCGAATCCGCATGGTTAGGGCATAGCGAAAGTGCTGAAAAATATTGTATGAAAAGTACCAACTTTTTCTACAATACTACCTGTATTATAAGCTTGTTCGGCCTCCGTCACGAGACTCTTCTCCTTGAGAGCATTTGCCAAATTGCAATAGGCATCCGGGAAGTTCGGCTGCAACTCAATGGCACGTTTGTACGTTTCGATCGCCAGGTCGAGATGGCCCTGCTCGTAGTAAACGCAGGCCAAATTTCCATGCACGACGGCATGGTTTGGGTTTAAAGCGAGTGCCCGCAAATAAGCGGCAACGGCCCTTAAAAGTAAAATAGTGGGGGACATACAATAACTAGACTTCTTTGAACGGGTTGGACTTTTGTTTTGAGCAAAAAAAAGTTCTTGCAATTTGTCTGTACCTGTCGAAAATTCTCGCTTCTTTTAGCACGTTTCCCATGTTGATGAGCGCATCAATAAAATTCGGGTCCAATGCAATTGCCTTCTCAAAGTGATGAAGTGCAAGCCAAAGTTCGCCTAAAAAGAAACATGGCGCGTGTACTGAAAGTACCAAAAGCATAAAAACCCTGCGCATTGAATACACAGCCCATATTTGACCAAGCGACCTTAAAATCGAGGTGAATGTTTTTGAATTTTAGACTTTAAGGTTGATACCCGAAAACAAGACTTACGGCAAAATGTGGCTGCATTTCAATGGCTTTCAAATAACAGACCTTAAACGTTAAAGACGATCAGAAAACCCAAAAAAATGTTACAACAACAACCTTTGCCTCCTCAAACCTATTCATTGCCTAAATTCAAACATGCGGGCAAAGGATTAGAAGGTCGGAAAGTTGATTGATTACCTTGAACAAATTGCCCAAATCACTCCTGACACAATAAAGATCCTAAGAATTAAAATATTGTAAATTCAAGAAATAAATTGCGACAGATACCGGATTATATTGTAAGGCGGTGAGATAGGCTTGAATAGCCTGGTCAAGATCGCCAACGTAGACGAGGGCGGATGCCAAATTGATGTAGCCATCGATGAAGTCCGGCTTTAACCTGACGGCCATATGATAGTTTTTGAGCGCGTCGGTGAGCTCGCCCCTCTCTTTGTGAGCATTGCCAAGGTTGCTGTAAGCTTCGGCACATTCAGGATTTATCCGGATGGCCATATTCGAGAATTGCATCGACCTCAAAAAGTGATTTTAAAGTAAAAATTTCTGTTGAAATTATACAAAAACCGTCGCTTACCGGCGACAAAAGCATAAAACTCTTTCGAATGTTTAAATTAATCCGAAAACTTAAGAAAATAATAACCTTTCATAATTTTTTTGCTGAAATGCAATGGAAGAAAGCAGTAAAAGGACACTAATGTTGTGTGGATTCTGCTGCAAAAGCGCCAAACAGTGCTGTTCAGCCTTTGAGTAGTTTTGAGCCTGGTATTCCTTGTGCGCCATATCGATCAAAGCTAAAAACAGCCTATTTGAAGGTACTCATTCAAATCTTTGTCAAATATGTCTAAATCCAAACAAAAAAAAAGAATAATTTGAACCCTTACCGGACATGTCGGTGTTTACCAGACCGGCCGTGTTTGCCGACACAACGACGATGTTTTGCGGGTTCAAATTTTGAGCCTGCGTGAGAAGTGTCGCCGAATTGGACGCTTGCTGCGTCATTTGTAAATGTGGTGCATTAATTTGTACCGCTGCTTTATTCTGCAATTTTTGGAAGCTTACAAAATTGTAGAGTAATGGCACGACTAAAGAGTTACCTTTTCAAAATTGCTGCCGCTCCCGGACAAATAGTATTGTTTCGACGCATCCATTCAACTGAGATGTCCTAATCATGTACAAACAGTTGTTGCTCAACAATTCATTCAATTTTATTGAATTAATTCAAATCTAAAGGGTATCATTTAGCTTTAAGGATAAAATAAAAGAATTCTAAAACCCGGAAAGTCTGAACACTGTTCGAAGTATAAGTATAATGTTGAATCGATCATCGTCGAACTTCAACCACTCACTGATCTGGCACGTAATGCCAAGGAATGATTGAAAAAGAATTCAAACGAAAGTTTTTTTCCTGTCATTATGTCTATCTTAGAGACCGTTGGGAACGGGATTCACGTCCCGTACTTTTTGAAAACCCAGTTCCCGGAAATTTTATTTTACCGGCCTCTAGGTAGTCTCTCTGTTATTTCTTCTCTTCTTCTCTCACAGGCACAGGTATTTTTATTCTTTTTTATTTACAAACGGTCTTTTGTACAGTCACTGCAAAAGATTGGGTTCAAGAATGATTTAGGTAGATGAAAATTGATAACTTCTTTGTCTTATTTTTACTAAGAACTTAGTTTTTGAAATTCTCCAAGCCATTTTGCATTATATTGCTCCATCCCTCCCAACTTATTGTTGAAAGTAATAAAAACCTTACAATTTTAGCGCAATTCTCTCCACAAATATACAGATGACGTCAGTTGGACCAACATCATCGGCAAATCTTGGGAAAAAGGCTGAGTGGCGGTTAACTACTGAACAGATCTCAAGGCTTCCGTCAGTAATTGATGGGATTGACCTAAACCAGGAGCTGAAGATGAGGCAGCAGGCAGCTCAATTTATTCAGGACATGGCTGACAGGTTGAATCAGAATGTACAACAACGTGGAAAGATGTATGAAACGGCAACAAATTACTTTTAATTGCTGAAGAAATTTAGCAATCAAGCGTGCATTTGTGTGTCCATGGTCCATATGCACCGATTTTTCGTCGTCCATTCATTTCGCATCTTTGACCCAAGAGTATGACAATGATTTTAGTATATACCTATACACTAGTAATTACAAAAGACACCAATTCTGGTTAAATAAATGTTCATAATTTAGGACGTCGCCGCTGCGTGCCTATTTTTGTCTGGAAAAGGCGAAGAGTGTCCACGGAAGCTCGAGCACATTGTTGAAACGTGGTTCAAGTTGAAATACAAAAAGGTTGAAGTCCAACCGCCATTCACCGAAACGGTTAATGAATCCAATGTATACAATTTTTTAAACAATTAAATTGTTTAGATTCGCCGGGACGGGGCAGAATTGATCGTCTATCTCGAAAGTGTTCTCCTTCAAACAATAGGTTTATAAGTCTTCAGGCGAATTATAAAACAAAACCATTACAACAAAACGTAATTAGAATATGCAAAACATTATTCAGGGTTTGATCTCCAAGTTGAGCTTCCTCATCCGCTTGTCCTCAAGCATATGAATTGCTACACAAATGGTTGGTTTTGTGAATTGTCGGTTGTCTTTTATCCTCTTTCTTTAAATGTCCTTGACAAAACCTTTTACCCAAATAAGGCTATAAAAAGACTAATTCTTCAATCAAGAACGCCTTCAGAGGCGCTTTCAGAATTTTAACCTTTGGGTTTTTGAATAAGACTCCTCCCCTCGAAATTCTAACTCTGAATAAGCCGCCCTGGCTGCATTTGGAACATTCTTACAAAATTAGTGCATTTTAATTAAGATAATCAGGCAATGTCACGCTGTGCCTATTGGTTCACATCGGAGATGATTCGGTTGAAAAAGACCACCCACACGCAATTTTGACTCTCCATCTTCGTAGGTTGACGACCTTTCCGGTTCGGCACAGCATGCAGGCGATTGCTTGTCTCTCCATATTTTTGGTGTCGCTGTGGTCGGGTTTTGAGGTTTCTGATCACTTTTAATTGGTTTAAAGCACGTGTTTGTTGTTTTCAGATTCCCGATTCCGACGGCGCTCCCTGGTTTAAGAGCATTGAACCGGAAATGACATTGGAGTTGCTGAACAGTTAATACTCATTCAGATTAAAGCGATATTAACCGGGGCACGCTCTTTGAGAACTCGCCGACGAGTTCACGTTGCTTTACTTGGAATGCGGGAGCAGCGAATGTCGCAAGGCGGTGGACGGACTGCAACGGTTATACCAGTCTACCTCGACCTCTCCCGCCGCCAGTTTCATAACTCATCAACTTCCCCCTCCGCCGGCACCACCAAACTTGAACGCCGCGAGGTTCAGACAGCAACAACAGCAGCAGAAGACCCCGGAGAGGGGGTCGAGTGATCAGCAGCAGCAGCGACAACAGAGTAAACGGCCGGTAGCGACAGGTCAAAACGATGACGCGTTACCAATAAAGAGGGCGTTTGATTCAGGTGGGCTGTTTTTCGGACTTAAAACAAATAAAAATTATTTGCTTTTAATAAGGGTCCTAGCTTGAATAGTGTAATAAAAATAAGTTGGGTTTTCTTTGTACCATTTAGGCCTTACCAATTTTTACGTTTTTTTCACAAGCAATTCCACTTTTTTAAGGTAATTTAAAACGTTAATAGGTCCGGCGTTATTGCTAGGAGCCACCGCGATTTGGGGGTAGTAACATTTTCGATGTTTGTTTTTCAGTTCCGACTCCTGCAAACAACAGGACAGCGGTGCCCGGTGAAAAACTGCAAATACCTCAAAGAAAGCTCGAGTCGAACTCCCCGGTTTCCAATTCGCCAAACATGAAGAACTGTGCAAACGAACAAGGCGGCAGGGATACAACTACCGACTCCGCGAAGAATGAAGCGACGTCTTCGGCGACAAAGAAGAAGATCAGTCTCAATGAGTACAAACAGAGGTTAAAGATGAAACAGGAGCCAATCGTTGACGAGCTTTTCTGAAATCACTATTTTTCTCATCTTTTGTTGTTGATTCTTTCGGAAATTCACCAACTTGAATTAAGTGCCATTATTAGATTTTGCCAAATGGCGACGGGGGACCGAGGTCCTCCAAATCAATGCAAACAGAGTGCACTCATTTCCTATTCCCCCGCCTCCACTTCCTCCCCCGAGGCAAAGTGCCGTTAGCCCATCATTGGCAGCTTCCTTATGAAGCGGGGGGAACGCCGCGGCAGTCTCTCCCTTCCATGCCTCCCCCTCGCCACGTCCTTACTCCCTGCCGCCCTCTTCGATTTCTTCCCGGCGACTTCTGACTATGCTGCTGCTCTTCTGCCGGATATTCTCTTGAGGTCATTTCTGCTCTCGCAGCAAGAAGTGTGGGAATGCCCCCCCCTCTCTCTCATTTGGGCGTACACAAACCCCCCCCCCCTTCATTTTATGGTCCAAATGTTTTTTCCTCCCCATTCAGACAGAGGCCATAAAGCCCTTTCGGACTGTCGAATGTGAACGGAAGAAAAGTTTGATCATCCTGTCCGTCCGTCCGTTCTTCGCCACCACATCAACTAATCTCCCCCCTCCCCCCCCCCCGGTGCCCATGGCATCACTTCCGTAAAAGTAAATAAACGACTTCCCCTCCCTCCGGTGCATTGACCCCCGCGGCATTCTTTCTCCTCCCCGCCCGCAAATTATGCTGATTATGTCACTGCTGTGTGTTTGTCAATTGGTGCAATTCTCCGGCAAGTTTTTTGTTTCCCCACCCCTTCCCCCGGGGGGGGGGGATTGATTGGTGGGGGTTTTTTTGTAGGTCTGAAAGTGAGGCCGGTTAACGAACAAACTCCGTAATTTTTAGGGTCCGATTCAATGCTGACCGATCTGTTCCATTCGCTTTTTTATGACTATAACAAAGGTAAACAAATCAAATGGGAAGTAAATTGCCTCGGGGGTGGACCCGATGATATTAATTGGAATTTAAATAAATCCATTTAAACTGTTTAAATTCTAAAGTTATGGCCTAGAAATTCGCCCTGTCATTGAGCACAATCGGCCTGTCAACACCAACATATCCTTTTCACTCATTCAAGTCGTCGATGTGGTAAGTTCCGAGTGATTAAAAATATTTTTTTAATATTAAGGGACTATTTTTATTTTTTTTAATCAGGATGAACGAAATCAGCTCCTCACTACCCTGGCCTGGATCCACTTCCGATGGAACGATTGGAGGCTTGGTCGCTTAACAATTTGCAAATTCCCAGGAAAATTGTCTCGATTTAAGCCTGGGACCCGCGCATGAATGGATGGATCACCAAACTGAAAGTTCCCATCGAAGTCGACAATATTTATTTATTTATTTCCTTTTAAATGCAACTTTCAGATGATTTGGAAGCCGGACATTATTTTGTACAACAACGCCGCCTCGGAATATTTGAATGAAATGGTCTTAAACAAATTAAGCCTAAAAGGTCATTTAACCACCACTCATTCAGTCCACCGCAAGTGTCACTTACGACGGAAACATCGTAAACAATTTAAAAAAAAAATAACAATTTCCAATTTTAAAATTTGCACAGAGTCTTTCAATGGCCGGCATATTCAAGAGCAGCTGCGAGCTTGGTTAGGGTCGCAAATTATCTTTAATTGACACATCCCCCCCCCCCCATCGAAGACGTCCGTTTCTATCCCTTCGACTTCCAAAATTGTCTGATGAAGTTCGCTTCTTGGGTAACAAAAAAAAAAGAAATTTTCTTTGTCCTTCAACCAAAAAAAAAGAAGTTATTCAGTCATACGACGGCACCAAAATTGACATTTTTTCTGGGCCCTCGGGGGACACATCCAACTACATGGTCTCCACGGAGTGGACGCTGCGCGAGGTCCGGGCCACCAAGAACTCGGTGATCTACTCGTGCTGCTCCGAGCCGTAATTTGGGGATGGCATTTTGGTTATGATCGAGGCACCCTCCAAAGGTATCCGTTCATCGACGTTTATCTCCTTTTGGAGCGGAAGCCGTTGTTCTTTGTCATCTTCTCCTGCCTCCCGTGTGTGCTCATCTCCGTGCTGGTACTGCTCGGCTTTTACATGCCATCCGACTCGGGAGAAAAGGTCACTCTCGGTGAGTTCGGCATAGCATAAGCATTTAAATTGTTCATTTTTAGAACATATCACTTAAATCTCAGTTTTCTCAAACTTCCCCTGAAGGGATCACTTCGCTTCTGTCCACAACGGTCTTCCTGATGCTGGTTTCGGAACATTTGCCCCCAACTGCGGAAGCTCTTCCTCTGATCGGTTCGCTAATTTTGCCTTCTTTTCTTGAACAAATAAATTTAAGGCATTTATTACGGCGTCACCTTATTCATCGTATCGCTTCAAACGGCGTTTACCGTTTTTACAGTATGATCGGAAGACAATGATATTATAATGACTAGAGCCCGGACTTGAGCTTCGAGCGAGACTCGAGACGAGATTCTCGAAAAAATCTCGGGTCTCGAAAATCTCGAAAATTTCGTTTTGTCGAGACGAGATCTCGAGGTCGAGATTTCTCAAGAATCTCGTCGAGATTTTTCGAGATCTCGAGACGAGGATCTCGTTCGACCGGCTCTAGTGTATTGACTATTAATGTACAGTAATGGAAATTGAATTTTCAAGGCCGGTTAATGGCCTCTATCTCTGATACTTTGGTCTTTGATTGCTCAAAATCCGGGGTCTTTGGACCTCATTAGCGAACAAATTGGACCCCTTTCAGTTGAACATTCACCACATTGGAACTCATGGACCGCCTGTGCCTCGTCTTCTGCAAAAACTTTTATTCGGTCGAGTCCCGCGACTGTTATTGCTTAACCTGGAGAAGCAGTACCACTCAATCAACGAGCACGTCCATTATTTCATTGGGAAACAGACGATGGAAGAACGGGATCAGAGGGACAACACCAATTTGCTAATAGGCGGTGAGTGAGTGACGATAACAGAAGGGCGAGAAGTTCAACTACGACTTGTAATTCGTTACGTTCAGCCCAACGACCTCCTCCGTCATCAGTCGATCAGAAGGGTCCAATCGGCGAATTTTATCGGTGGAAACGCCGTGGAAGGAGCGGGTGGATTTGGTTCCAAGGTCTGTCTTAACTCTTCTAATGGCACCATCGAAACTTCCACCACACCATAAATTGTGCCCTCCCCCCCCCCGTGAAGGTGCTTTTTGCGGAAGGTTCAAACTCTTTGCCGAGAGCGAAGAAGAAGCGAGTGTCCTTCACGGACAATCACAACATTTGCTGCCAGCAAAAAAACGGCACGGTGCCATCCGCGACAACCGCCGTTTCCCTCCCGGCCCATCGCTACGGCAGACGCATTTTGTCGCTGTTTTCCCCCGTCGTCTCAGTGCATAAACACCACCCGAACTGTGCCAAAATCAGAGTGGCCACAGTGTCTAATGTCGGCAAACGGCCGCGGAGTGTCGACCAACTCAGCCTGAGAAGGCGGCGGTCGTCCTCCCTCCGATCAACAGCGCTAACTGAAGAGACAACCGGGAAAGAGTGTGAAGGGGCGGGAGAGGAAGACGCACCGATCGAAGGAGGGAGAGACAATGGCACTTCCTTCGAGAGCGAATTCATCGGAGTGATCGGAGGGGGGAGAGACAATGGCACTTCCTTCGAGAGCGAATTCATCGGAGTGATCGGAAGGCTGCAGGAGGTGATCGAGAGGTGGGGGGAGTTGGCGGTGTTTAGGTTAAAGCAACGCAAATATTATTCTTAAAGGAACGAGCTGAGGCTGATGGAGAAGGACAGACGGAACGCGGAGAAGCTTGGTGAGTGTCGGGGGGGGGGGAATCGCTCTTACCGATGCCGCCCTTCCAGAGTGGCAACAGGTGGCGCTTGTGCTCGATCGCTTTTTTCTGGTTCTGTTCTCCATTGGCACCGCCCTCGTACTGGTGCTCATCGTGTTCAGTGATCAAACAAACAAAGCAATCTTTGGTCTATGAAAGTGCCTTAAACACTTTAATGTTTGAATAATAAGCGTTAAAAATGTCCTAATTTGTTTGTTTCCGCAATAAGCACAACAATTATTGTCTGGTTTGTGTATTTTCATGGTCGTTTCTTCTCAAAAACGCGAGTTAATCGGTGCGGCTCTGAGACGACTTTCTCCACGTTTTCTTCTCCGTTCGGTGTCGGCTTCATCTGCTGCTGCAGCTGCTGCTGTTCGTTTTCTGGCTGTTGTTGCTTTTTCTCCGGTGTGTCGGGCAAATGCCCAACGGAAAAGTTGCCAAAGATTTGGGACAGTGCCAAGCCCAGATTATGTGCCAGGATGTCCTTTTTGGTATTGAGTCTTCTGCTGGTGGGGTTCGTCACTCCGATGGCACCAATTTGTTCTGGAACGTCCGCAAATGTGCCTTGGGGCACGTCGGCAAACATTTTCTTCCTTGGGGCGTAGCGTCTCGCACTTTCCCCGCGGGCATTTGTGTTATTAATCGCAATCGCCCGTTGTCCCTGTTCATCGCTTCCATTTGTCGTCGTCAGAATGGTCGTCGTTTCCGGTGACGGATAATCGATCAGTTGGGGGAGCAACGTGCTGAACTCCCCGTCGTTCGACACTCTTCGCCGCTGTTGTTGTGGTTGATGAACCGGCGGTGGCACTTTTGCCCGAGGAAATAAATGCCTTTGGTTCAATGTCTTCTCGATCACGTAGGTTCGATTTCCGATCAGAAGACGCCCATCCTTCGGGAGTGAGTTCACTGTGGCCAAATAGGAAAATCCGGGAGGGAGTTGGAGCGACTGATCAGCCGGTGTCACTTCTGTCTGACCGTTCTGTTTGGCATTTTGTTGTTTTTCTGACGCATTATGCTTGGAATTTTGTGTTCCTTCCGTAGTGGACTGATTTGATTGGGTTTGATCAGTTTGTTTCTCCGGTTCGCCGATAACTATGGACGGAAGTGAGTTGAACAACCGATCGTTTTCTTGTTGTTTCTGTGAGTCGGAAGACTGTGGCGGGGACTGTTGCGCCGAATGGCCAACTGTTGTGGCCAAAGTCCAATCGGAGGGACGCCTCGAAGTTGTGGGCCCTGGCGAATCTCGGTCCAAAATATGCGGGGGCCCGTTTTGCTTTGTTGGCCAAGTTCTGCCTTTGATCGCCTTGAAAGAATGGTTGGGCATGGTAAAACCGGCGTCGATTTGGCCCAAATGTCCTCACCTTCTCCGATTCTTCGACGGACTTTTGTCGTTGTGGCGCGTTGTTGTGCTGCTTGCGGTTGTCGACCGTCTTCTCCACCAGCGAAGAGACCACCTCAACCGCCGCGGGCAAATCCCGAAAGATTTGTTCCTTTTTCGCTGGACCCTTTTTGCTATCGGACGCGAAAATGGCGTCGTTTCCGCCGGCGATCCGTTTGTTTCCGTAAGGATTTGTCGTTGTACGTTTTGTCGTCGTCGGAGGCGACGTCGTCGGCCCAGACAAATAATTGGGGCGGGGGCTGTTGTTGCTGCTGCTGCGGACTGCTGGGCACCAATTTGGGCCAAAATTTCACTTCCTCCCGCTCAATTGCCTCTTCCCCTGACCACCGGCCGGCTCCTCTCCGGACCCGACCCGACTCCCTCTAAAAGGGCATAATGTGTTTCAATCCCAACGCTTCGGCATGGCATGACTATCTTTGGAGACCGGTCACCTTTCGGCTGTTCCCGAACACCAAAGAGCGCTCCTCGGCAGAAGTTCGTTCGGCACCGTCCACCTCAAACAATTTGGACCCTTTCAACGCGTGCCGTTTTGTTGTCGTTGTTGTTGCCAAAGTTGTGCTTGCTTCGGGCTCCTCCAAATCCCACCATTCTTTTGGGGGGAAGTTTTCTTCGCCGTCCCGTCTTCGCTTTTCCCCCTCCTCCCACTCGAATTCCTTCGCGGGCACTTCCACTTCCTTGGCATTCTTTTTGCTGTCCGGAGAATCGTCCAAGCTGAAGTCCAAATTGAGCAGGTCGTACTCCGTTAGGAAGTCGTCATTCAACATGTCGTACTCACTGGCAACGGCAACGGCCGTTCGTGGCATTCGCTTCATTGGCTTAGCAGCTTCTGAAGTGTAAAAACCTAACCGATTTTGCCAAAACAAAAAAACAATGTTCTTCAAAACCTTTTTGCTGCAGTTCTCCAGTGTTTCCAATGTCCAACCGATCGTTCAGCGGTATGGTGGTGGTTCTTCTGATCGGGTTCTTCATGCCCTCCTTGCTCCAAACAGATTGGGCTAACTCCGGCTCCAAAATGTTGAAAGCGTGCCTCAGATGACCAACTTTGGTGCCATCCGACCTCTCCGGCATATCGAATCCGCCATCGTCCGGCAATCCGGAGATTGGTTGGCCACCACTGACCACACCGGCGAAGATGAACAGAGAAGAAAAGAGCTGGGGAATAAATTCATCCAATGCAGGAATTTTGCTTAGCATTTTTGGGCAATTGGGTCAATGTGAGCTCACAGCCCGGGGGGCTTTTTGTTGCTGCCGCAGGCAATCCGATCTTCTGGATTCTCCCACCCCACCAAAAGCGTCGAATTGATCGGGGGACAAAAGCCGGTTCGCCTGAGGCCCTGGATATCGGTGGATCGGCCGATCCACACTCATTAGCCCACCTATTCACACCAATCGCTCATGACTCTGAGAACAATCCATCCATTCCACCACAGAAAATGGATGCTTCAAAGACAAAAGCTGCAAAACTTGTTGTTGTTTGTTGTTGCATCGTCCCCCCCCCCCCGGGCGACTTGTCCCAGCGATGTGAGTGATCCCTCCCTTTCGCGACACTTCAAATTGCCGTTTTCGGACAATGGTCTCTCTCACACCAAAACAGCCCCAAGCAGTACCCCGGATTCAGTTTATGGACTTTACGGGACGAGAGAGCCATTTCATTGTTTTGAACAAATCGAGCAGAATGAAAAGAAAGGGGAAATTGGGGTGTCGTCGATGTCCAAATCGAATATTTTATACAATCAAAGTTTGTTTGAAATATGAGAGCCAAATTTTTTATTTTATTTAAAAATAATCATTTTATTGGAAGAATCGTTAAAAGATAATGACGAGTGAGACATAGAGCCGGTGAATGATGTGCTGTTCCAATCCCTGAAGCACTGATAGTGAAGTGAATGGACAGAGGACGAACGAATTTGTTGGAATTCAAACAGAAAATGATTAATGATTAAATTGTTGATTTCCTAACCCGCCGGTGGGTAGAATTTTTTATCAACAAAAAACAAATAAAAAAATGGAGAAATGGAAATTTAACGAATAAATAAAATGCCGCCTGTTTGGAGATTAAACAAAATTAATAAATGGAATACAAATTTAATCCGCAATTAAATATGTGTAAAGTTGCCAAAACGGAAAAGGCCAAAAAACAACGAAATTCCGACCATCCCCGATGCATTTGCACCCCATGGAACCACCTCCCAATTAAAGTGTGAAGTGTTTGTAATGAATACGTTGAAACAGTGACGGGGACCGTTTTGAATTCCGCTAATTGGAAACTCTCCAAAATCGAAAAGCATAATTAAAGGCTGAAACACTTTTTATCCGTGCTAATTGCTTATTGTTGTTTCAAGGCGGAAAACAGAAAACACGAAGGATTACCCCCTTCTAGCCGCTGTTAATCGTTAAATTGCCCTCCGTCCGCTGTAATTTCTTAAAAAATTTCCGTCCGATCGCCCCCCCCCCCTCCCCCCCCCCCCCCCCCCCCCCCCCCCGTTGTTCACTTCACTTTCCTCTCGGCCCATTGCAATTGCTTTTTTCGTTTTGTCGTCGTTCTCCCGCACATTTTGCTGGTTGTGGGAGGCTGTTACTGCCATTGATTGTGCGCAAATCGACAAAAGAAAGTCAAAAAGGAAAGAATTAAATGGTTTTGGAATTTGATTTGTATTCTACAAATTAAAACTTCCAAATTGTTCTCTCTTTTGCCTATTTTAGTCAAATACGCCGAAATGGGCCAAAAGGTTGCCCAAACTTTTCTTTTCTCGCTAATTGCCGTCCTCACACTGCCGGCGGCCCTTTCGGCGGACGGCTCTCATCAAAAGGTAAATGCCGTTGAGACTGAGCTTCTGACGAAGGAACAGCTTTGCGTGCTCTGTCAATCGGTGCTGAACCGCTTGAAGGGACAGGCGGAGGCTAATGAACAGCACTTCAAGGAGGTCAGTCAGTCAGTCAGTTAGTCAGTGGGGCATCGACGAAAACATTCTCAGGAACTGCTCACTTCCTGTTCGCTGGTCGAGAACCCGGCGGAAGCGAAAAAGTGCCGTCAGGGAGTCAGCGATGCCAAAGTGGCCAGACTGAGGAAAGAAGGCTCCGAAGAAATATGCGTGGCTGAGGGCTTTTGCGGAAAGGACGAGCTGCAGGGGCTGCAGGAGAAGCTGGATTGGATGGAGAAGAGAATCGACGGCAGGAAACAGAAGTTCGAGAAGGGATTGCGACCAATTCCCCCCGTCGTTTTGGGCCGCCCGGAAAAGACCGTCCATGCCAACAAAACGAACACAAACCAAACGACGAACGGATGCTGAACCGATCGATCGATCATTAAGACAAATTAAAGTGTCAGCTCATTCATTTTTATTTTGCTTTATGCCCTTTTGATATTTGATCCGTCCCCGTGATTAGCTGATGATGAGAGTGGGCGGGATGGAATGGTCTCGATTATATAAGTACTAATTTGTAAGTGGTTTGTTTGATATGTAACGGACGGACGATTATTTTGGGTCCGGGTCGGCGGCAGGACGACGGACGCTGCTGGGCTTGTCCATCGATTGGGCGGTTTCGTCTTCGACAGAGCGTCTGTTGCTGTTGGGTTGGGTTGGAGAGAGTGTTATGGCTGTGTGTCTCCTTCCCGCCCATCCAATTCTTTCATATTCATTCGTCGTCACGAGTCCAAAGTCCCCCTAAAGTCTCCCAAAGTCATCAGTCCCTCCTCCCCAAATGCCCCCCCCCCCTGACAAGTGGCAATGGCAACGTTCAAATTGATAATAATCAAATTTATTTGCATTAATGACTCATAAATGAGTCGAATGGACAAATATTATCACTTTGATTGCTCTAAATGCCCAATTAACAAACCGACTGATCGCCTTTTTCATTGATCAGTTCCGTAAATTTGGCTGGCGCCCACCGACCCAAAAGATTGCTTAGGGACAATTGGGTACCTGCTGATAGCTGACGACAATGGCCATAAACACAACACAAAAGCCCTCTTACACTTTTAATCGGTCCATTTACACATTTTGTCGAATTTTTGTCTTCGAATGGCAAATTGTTCTTTTTTTTATCACTTTACCTGCCATTTCATTTGATGTTTACTTGTTGGTCGAGAAGAGGAGACATGTGAGCGACGAATTCACTTTACTCGAGAGAGAATTGGGGGGAATTGCCCTCACCTCCCAAACAAACCGCCAAAATGCCCACCCATCACAAAATCGTCAATAAAATAGGGCAAAAGTTCACTTCCGAAAAGAATGAAATAGAAAATCATTTATTTTTAGAAATTATTTTTAATTTTCTAAATTAAAACCAAATAATGGCCAAGTCTAAGCAATTGAACACGGTCGAAGAAGTTGGCTCACCAGAATTGGAGGACGCAGAAAGGGAGGGGAACCCATTTCTGCGTGCGTTGGACGAACTCAGTCGGCAACAGCAAAGCGGAGAAGGGCACAAATCGCCGCCGCCGCCGGACAGTCCCTCCGGCAGAGGGGAGCAGGTGGCCAAAGGGGGCGGGGGCCAAAGGTCGGGGCGGGGGGTGTCCAAAGGTCGGGGAATGGCCAAAGGTCGGGGCGGGGGTGGCCAAAGGGCGGGGGGTGGGCTAGGCCATAAACACTTAGCCTGATTTCTGTTCATATTATCTCCCTCCGTCAGCAACAAATTTGCATGTCTGCCTGTGCTCCGCTTGACGCCCAGCTCAGCGACTTTGTCGACGAGTCTCCGTCAGTGGATGATGACGACTCTCCCGGCGACGCCATGGACGGCATTCGTCATGGCCTCTTCCCGTACAGCTCCGGGTCCTCCCCAGTCGCTTCCTTTCGGCTCGCCGTCCGTCAGTCCCGCGCTCCATCAACTTGCGGCAAATTCAACGAGTCTCTGCTCGGCGGATTGCCCAATTCGGACGTGTTGAAGTCATCGCTGTGCGTGTGCACGTCCATTCGGAGAACAGCAGCCACCGCCTCGTTGTTGGGGGAAGAAGAAGCGCCGGAAGGGAAAAGGTTGAAGCTGAAGGAGTCCCCAGTGACCAACGAGTACAAAATCTCCCACGAGGTTTAACGCTCTCCAGGGCTGGGGGGATCTTATCCACCCATGAACAACAGATCGTCGGCATTGGCGAAAGCGGCAAAGTGATGGTGAGCATTGAATAACGGACCTTCGGGGGATGGGGGTGGGGGACGTATTTGTAATATGTAAATGATTGTTGGTAGCAGCTAGCACGTAGAGATTGGTTAGGTCAAGCCCATCCAACAGCAGCAGAAGAAGCATCGGATAAGCAGCCATTTTGGATAATCCTTGCGACCTTCTCCCAAAGGCGTGCTACCACAAACGAACGGGCGAGAAGTGCGCGCTGAAAGTGCTGCGCGACAACGCGCGCAGTCGGCGCGAATTGGAGTTGCATTGGTCCGCGGCCGGACATCCGCACGTCGTGTCCATTGGAGACATGTTCGAGAACTGCTTCGACGGACTCAAGTGTTTGCTGGTGGTGGTGGAGTTCATGGGTGGCGGCGATCTGTTGACCATCTTCGAGGAGAACGGACGATTGGCCTACTCGGAGAAATGTTCTGACATTTCATCTAAATTAAATGAATGTCTTTATTCATATTGAAAGGTGTGTCCCGAATTGTTAGCCAAATTGGCAGTGCTGTTCAGTACCTACACGACCGAAACATCGCACATCGGTGAAGAAAATTTTGGATCAATTTAACGCCGTTCATTTTGTTGCAGTGATATAAAACTGGAGAACATCTTGTGCAGCTCAAACGCTGTCGAGCAGTGCACCTTCAAATTAGCTGACTTCGGGTTTGCCAAACGTGCAGAAAAGGGACGGCTGATGGAGTCGCCATGCTGCACTCCGGCATATGTGTGCCCCGAGGTGGGTGGACGAAGAACATTTCGAGAAAATGGACAAGTTCAGATTCTTAACCGGCAACAGTACGACAAGGGCTGCGACATTTGGGCCCTGGGAGTGGCCACTTACATTCTGTACGTAAGCTCATCATGTTCAGGGTCGACAAATTTGGCGATACCAGAGAATCCATCTTTAAAATAAGCGTCCATTAGATCGGTTAACTGCTTGAGTTTGAGGATTCAACAATATTTCTCAGCCTTTGTTGATCACTTTGTGCATTTAGCCTGTGCGGTTACCCGCCTTTCTACTCCATGCAGGGACTTCCATTCTCTCCGGGGATGCGTGAACGGATCAGTGAGTTTAATCGGTCAATATTAGCATTAAAATGCGATTTAGCCGTGGGAATGTTTGCCTTTCCCGAGGACGAATGGGGCGACGTTTCGCTGTCCAGTAAGTCATTTCGCTGCTAACTTCACCGATTAAGCAAAAGAAAGGGGTTTTCAGCTAAAAATACACTTGCTGCCATGTTGAGAACGGATCCGGCCGAGCGGTTAACCATCGAACAGGTGGGGGGGGGGGTCGTTTGGGGGGGGGGATTATTTTAGGGGGGGGGGGGTCTTTTAGGGGGGGGGGGGAGTCGTTTTGGGGAGGGGGGGAATCGTTTTGGGGAGTGGGGGGGGAATCGTTTTGGGGAGTGGGGGGATCGTTTTAAAGGGGGGGGGGGGTCGTTTTTGAAGGGGGGGGGTCGTTTTAAAGGGGGGGGGTCGTTTTTGAAGGGGGGGGGTCGTTTTATGGGGGGGGGGGAATCGTTTTGGGGAGTGGGGGGATCGTTTTAAGGGGGGGGGGTCGTTTTTAAGGGGGGGGGGGGGGTCGTTTTAGGGGGGGGGGGGAGGAATCGTTGGGGGAGGTGATCGTTTTGGGGGAGGGGGGCGGGGATGCCACGTCCGATCACCCCTCATCGTCGCTCCGAAAAAGTTGATTGATTTTTCCGATCATTTAGCTAATGTCTTCGGCTCTGATTCGGCCTGCAGGACAACCCCCGAAGGCTTTTCCACTTCCACCAGTCCATTCCGATTCGTCCATTTCCGACGGCGGTTTCGAATCGGCCGCCGAAACAGCGAAGATTTCCTCATCGGCTGAGAGCGGAAGTGACAGTCACACGGAATGCGAATGCAAAGTGCCGAGGAAAGGGGCAAAACGGAAGGCTCTCTTTTTTGTGGGCAGCGGGGCCAAGTCCTCTCTGAACATTCCGAGAACGATGGTGCCATTGCCCCGAGGACGCGTGTACAGTATCCAGGTAGAGCGGGGAGAGTACCCCCCGGGGAAATGGGCGGCTTTCGAGTCAGCCGCATAATTCATACCGTAACATTCTGGAATACAGTACCTGGATGCAATGTTTTTGTGTCTTGGGGGTTAATTCTCTGTCATTATTCAATTTCAGGAAAAGGTCAGCCACGCCTTGGCAATGATGCGACTTGGCGGGGATTTTTGTGCATTAAAAGATCCAAAAACGGTGAAGAACAACGCGTTGTTGGAACGGAGGCGTGCGGCGGCGGCGGCAAAGTCAAAAACGCCGACGGCGGAAACAATTGGCCAAAAAGGCTGAACAAAAAATGGAAAAAGTTCTCTAAGAAAAGACCGAATTTTTATTATTAATTACTTTTTATCCTTTGATCTGTGATCAAGCTTTTCCTTATTTTGGTGTCTTTGTGGGCGGGGGGGGGGGAGGTCGTTGAGAGGACTTTTGCAGTGTTTCAACATTTGAGGAGATCTTTTATGCGTTGATTGGACAATTTGCAGCAGCCAATCAATATCCAATGGCACTTTTATTCGCTGTGCCATTCTCTGACTCCGTTTGGGTATGATCGTAAGATTAGCTCTCCGATTGCCATCATCGCGGCTGTCACGAACACAACCAATCTGAAGCAAAGATTGAAAAAGGGGGGGGGATGGGATCAAAGTGCCAAATAAATGCCCACCCGACGAAAGCGATCAGAAGCACGCGATCCAAAACCGTTGCAAGAAACTCCCATTCGTGGGCAAACCGACGTCGCAACTTCAGGTCCAGCATTGCGGCCGCATTTGCGTTTGGGTCCTTTTTGGAGTTGGACGGGAGGAGGAGGAGTTGGAGGGCGGGGGGCATGGAGGGGGACAGCGACGACTGCACTGGCTGCACCGGACTTTTGTTTGGTTGTGTTGCGGAAGAGAATTTTTTGAATGGCACGGGCGGCGGTTTCTTGACGGGTGCTTTGGCAACGGCGGCTGAAGCCGGAGGACGATGGTAAAGTGTTGGGGATGAAGCGGGCTGAAGCTGCTGGGGGACAGCGTTTTTCTTCGGATGAGTGGGCGGAAGCGGAGAGGGGAGACGAGGCGACAACACCGACGAGGACGTCCGATTCGTGGAGTAAAGTTGTCGGACGGGGGATGCCAGGGACAGACGGCCCGGGGACAGGTCCGCGAAGGGAATCTCCTCCACCTCTCCCCCCTCGGACACTCGGTCCCCAGAACGGCACTGACCTCGCTCCAGGGCATCTCGGTCCCCAGAACGGCACTGACCTCGCTCCAGGGCATCTCGGTCTGAACGGCTCCGTTATGATGACATGACCGTTTTCTCTGTTTCAGTCTTTCCGACTCACGTTTGGCACAAGCTTTCTGCGCAATGCGACGCCAATTCCGTCGCGCGATTACGGAACGTGCGGCACTCAGCCCGCTGTTCGGGTTGGCGCCGGGCCCTTCCGCCTCGTCCTCTTCCGCAATGGACCGCTCCATCACCGACCACTCGGCCGGCTCCCCCAAATTGGGCGTCAACAATTCGTCAACACCGCCGCCCTTTCCTCCCCCCGGGGGTTTCTTCCATTTGTTGCCACTCCCCCCGCCCCCGCCACTGCTTATTCGCCTCATTTGGAAAAAGAAATTGCCAACAGAACTCCTTTCCGGCGCCCGCTTTGCATTTCTGAAGGTTGACCTTGACGATTTTTGCGCATTGAATTCCGGTTAGTCTCGACTCAAAGTTTTGAGATTCTCGAATTAATGACCCCCCAATTACTCTATCCCTCCCTCCCTATGCAATGCTGCTGACTTATCATTGGGCGATCGTTCCAACGGGGACTGCTCCGTCCCCATGTGTTCTAAGGCCATCATGCCGGACGCGTCCGTACTGGCCATTTGTAGTTGATGCCTCCGGCGTGATGTTGACCGACTCTTTGCCACCCTCCGCCTCGAATCGTTTCTCGGTCGCTGCTGTTCGTCATTCAAACCTCGAATACAGACACCTGAAAGTTTGGCATTTTGAAGAAATGGACCCAAATTGTAACCGGTTTCCTGCCAGAGCTCCATAAGAACCATGGAAGGTCGGATGCCCAGCCAGGGAGCAATTTTATGAAAGAAGATAAAACTGGAACAGAAATAGGGGGCGATTGATCATTTTGTAGACAAATTGCAAAGGACGTGATCAGAGGCGGAATTGGACGATTGTACGTCTTCTGGAGGTGGACATTGAGGACGAGAGCCGTGATCAGAGTGCCGGAAAAAATGATGACGATAATGGACAGGTAGAAGAGGCCTTTATAATGAGGAAACCGATCAGATTGAACTTATAACAAACAAACCGAACAATGGCACATATTCCGAAGTGCTGATCAGACAAGGAGGGGATGAGCGGAAATTCGGACAAAATTCTTACGTCGGCATTTGTTCGCTGACCTAAAAGAGGCTTGCCCGATCAAAAACGTTGTGATAAGATCAAATAAAGCACGGGTTTTTGAATTTAAATATATCGAATGTTCGAGTCGAAATGTTTATTCACCAAAATGTCCGTCCGTGCTCTACTAAAATAAGCAGTTCAACTGACCATCATCATCAGAATGGACATGGCCAACAACTTTGACGGGAAACGGGGGGGGGGATTCATTTGAATTAAATTTGACGGCAATTGGCGCCTACCAACCGAATCGATGCCCAAGCTGAGCTTCTCCCGTCGCTCGTTGCTGGTGGAGGCGGGAGTGAAGAAGCCGGTGACCGCCACCAGAGTTATCACCGATGTCGGCAGCACGAGGTTTACCTTTTATCTTTTTAGTTTTTGCCGAATTTGGGGATGCCAACAATGTAATAAAGGGGCTTTCGTCGTACAACCAAAGAAGCGTGCAATAGCACCCACGGCTCTTCAAATGGGGGGGGCAAAAGTGGGGGGGGGGCAATGAATGGCTTACCGTTACAGCACACGAACTTCTCCTTGAGTTGAGGGACAGAAAGTGTAATATACAAGGCATTATTGGCTTTGATCAAGAAATGCCCTATGGCACTGACCACTACTCGGTGAATCTCGAAGGACATCACCTCCCATTCTTCGTTGGGAATAAAGGAGTACAGGTTGACTGTTTCACTGTCCGGCCAATAGTCGATGGACCTTTGGGGATGGATGTTAATGTGCTTGTTTCCAATGATCAAAGCCATGCTTTATGTCCGACGTCCACGAGCTGATCACCTTAAACAGAAGGCCTAAGCTTTTTCCTTGAGATTGGTTGAAAATTATTTTTTCGATAAATAAAATAATGTTTCGGCTCGAGATTTTTCGAGAATCTCGACCTCGAGACCTCGCTCGACGAAAAATGAGCTTCACATTTTTCGAGACCGACATTTTTCCGAGAATCTCGACTCGAGATCTCGCTCGAAGTTCAAGTCCGGGCTCTATTCTAAAAAATTACCAACCGAACAATGAGATACAAGTGTTTACCCCTCAAATCAGAAAATTTAAATCCAAAAACGAAAAACGGGGGACGCCTTTCCACCCAAAAAAAAACTTTCTTTCCCACCGGCTTACCAGTGTGCAGTTTGCTGGTCATACGGGAAGTACCTTACAAATTAGGGGAAATTCTCATGAACGGACGGACAGCAAAAGTTGGACGTTCTCAACCGACTGAATGTGAATGCGACAACTGACTCTGTACAGTGCCGGGAACATGAACATAACCTGGACAATTATTTAGCATTTGTCATTTGATTTTTTTGTATTCCCTCACCCACCTCCGCCCCACGCCGTTCATTCCAATAATCTGTGCCGCCGCAATTACATTTATTTAATTAACAAAAAGTCCCCTAATTGCCCGCCCGCCCACCTGTGCTCACTATCACATTTATGTACCGTTCGCTCTAAAACTCTGCTGGTATTGTAAGGTAATCCAAATTGGTTCATTCACTTCCTCACGGTTCATCACCATCGAATTGTACAAATATGTGTCCGGCAGCCAAATTCGATGGTGGGGAAGAATTGTGGCATTTATGCCGCCTGCGGTTATGTTCGGGATTAATCAGTTTTTGGATTTATTCGGAAGACCGTATTTGTGTGGGTCCCAGCCGAGAAATTCGTCCTTCCATTTCTGGATGATCCACAGGTTCAAGTCCACACTTTGCACCTTTTCGTTGATTGCCAATATTTGGTAGAGGCTTAATGGACGAGGTTCGCTGATCGTTTATACTCTTTGATCAGTAATAAATATGCGACCTCATCGTGAAATTGACTCGGGTTGCAATCGAATGGTTCATGACGGGTCGAACACGTTGATCGTACTTCTCCACCAGGTCCTTGGCCAGTCGAACATGGGGCAGAAATTCGCCATTTTGATCGTATAGAGAACGCCCTTAGATTGGTTGGGAGGATTTGAACTCGAATTGGTCCAATTTGTACAGTAAAAGCATAAACGTACTGTCCCCAAACACAACGGAAGTGGCGGCGAACAGTGCGAAAATGTTGTGGCGGAAGAAGAAGATCATAGCAAATTGAAGAAAAGAAATCTGTCGACGTTCTGTCAGCACTCTTTGAATAAATGCGGATGAATGGCTGAAGAGGGGAGGAGAAGAAAGATGCCAATTTTGCGTGACAATTCCCCGGAGGGGAAAACTCTCTTCCCAAACAAAGTAAGAAGGGGGCGAGGGGGGGGGGGTAAAAGAGTAATTGGACCAGATGAAGAAGAAACAACATGACATGGAAGAAGACCATTGGGCGGCAGGGCGGTTCGGTTGAAAGGGGGAGGGGAATTACACCGGCGGCGGTGAAGGCGAATTAATTAATTAATTAAGTAGCCCCTGAGGATGTGAAATGGAAAGTTGCGGGAAGAAAGAAGAATCGGCGGGGAAATTTGAGTTCAAATGCCGAAGACCGGTGGCCAACAATGGACGGGAGGGGGGGGGGGGGGAGAGTTGTTTTGGGTGTTTTTGGGTCCTCAAATGTCTTTCCAATTGAATAAAAAATTTCTCCTCCTCTTTACGACCAATTGCCCCAGGGGCGGAATAATCGCTTGCCCGGGGGGGGGAACAATCGAAATAATTGTTTTGTGGTGCCCAACAGCACGCTCCCCCCGGGGCATTTGGCCGGAGACATAAAGGGAGAAGAAGCACAGCAATCCCCGCAGGGCATTTTTGCGTTAATATTTGATTGGCCAACTGTTGGGGGAGACAGGTAAAAAGTGCACTTGACAGAATTGTGTAAAGGGGCAATCAAATTTATTGGGGCAGCAGAACTAAAAAAGGATGCAAGAAATTAATAAAATTAAAATATATTAAAAACATAAAAACTTTAAGTTAAACAAAGCTTAATTTCAATTTAACAAATGGAAAAATCCAATAAGTTATTTGTCATTTATTTGTATTTTTGGAAATTCGGATGAATTTAGTCCAACTTCAAATTTGACCTAAAGTTTTTCTGAATGTGAATGCTTTCTTTTTTTCCCATTTCCAAATCCAATTGCGAACTTTTCGAACTCTTTTTTCTGAAAAGGGTCAATCAAAATTCAATTCGAATGCAAATTTCGCAACACATCGCCAAAATGCAACTCAAAATTCGCTTAATGTCGGAAATCTCTGCAGCAAAATCTGCATAATGGCAGCCGGATGGATGCGAAATTAAAGGCAAAGAGAAACTCGACCGCAAAACTCAATTAGCCCGATTTTCCCCTCCGGCGCCTTTCCTCCCCCGAGGCCATTGTCGGGGGGGGGGGGCAAACCGAAAGTGTTCAGCCCCTTTTATACTTTTGGCATGCATAATCCACTCACATTCACTAACTGATTACACTCGAACATTGCCATTTTCGAATTTGTTTCTGTGCGGGTGGCAGTTTTTGTGGAAATCCTCGTGCAATTGTTGCTAAAAAGTCTTTTGCCGGTCTTGATTTTACTGCAGAATTGAGTCCACACAATTCCTACACTCAAATTATTCTCCTCATTTTACAGAAAGAACACTCCAAAAAACAACTCATCGTAATTTTACTCCCCCGGGGCGTCTCATCATAAGTCACTCTCATTCTTCTCTTGTTCAATCATTGCTTTGAGAAGCGGTCACTAAACTAACTATGCCTAGGGGAAAACGGGTGTTTGTGTTTGGGGGGGGGGGGGTTGGGACTGGTTCCGATGGATGGGAGAGAGAGGACGACGACAATGGATGTGGGGCCAAATCCCATTAAAACAATCCAATCTTCTTCCTCTATCCCGTGGAGGTCCACAAATTTTTCGTCGCTGAGAAATAGTCGAGAGTGAAAGATCGCCTGGGGGGGCGACGATTATTTCCAATTTGGAGAATGAAAACAGCCAGTGAATTGTGCAAAAGATTGGACGCTCGGCAACTGACAGTTTCTGTCATTTCCATCCACGCATTTGGACCGGCAATTCATCGAAGCACATCTGAGACCCAATTGGCACTTCTGAAAATGGCACTTTTTTCATCGATTTCAAAATTTCACGATGTATTTTCTCTACCAATGTTTTGGGATGGTCTCCCCTCCCCCCCCCCCCCCCCCGGGGGTCATTTCCATTCTCCCGGCAGTGAAGGTCCATTTCACTCTCCGCCAATTGCTGCTCTTCTCCGCTTCTCCCCTCTCCTGGATCGGATTTCCCGCCCTCAACTCTCCGCAAATCCATCCGTCCACCAAACTACTCAAAATTAGCTGAATGTGAACCGCCGTCATCCAAACTGTCCTCCGTCCTGGATTTGCTCGAGAGTGGTCGAGAATCCACCCCAAATCCCCCCTCCCTCTCCTTGGCTTCGTTCAACATCCGAAAAACCGTTTCTTCACGACTCATTTCTGACATTGAATGCCATCCGCCCACTCATCGGGCCATTGGTTCGCCTCCTCCAACCCGTCTCTTCATTTGTGTCATCAACACTTCCCATCGGCCACAATTCTTCCCCCCCCCCATTCATTACATTTGCATAAATTTCAACATTTCCCAATCTGATCGTTGTCAAATGCTAATGTTCGCTATTTTATGTGATAGGATCGTCAGTTTTTGTCTGTTTATTAGCACAACATTCGCTTTCCAGTGCCACTGCTTCAAATTCCGGTACCTGTCCTGCTTTTGTGGCTTCTTGTCCTTGTCCCAGTCCCGTGCCCCCCCCTTTCACTCATTGCATTGGGTCCGTTGTCCCCCTCCCCCCCCCCTCCCTTTTATTCCCCTTTCTTTAGCGATCGTTCTCACCCCCCCCCCTACCCGTTCTTTTCCTAATAAATTTCCACCCCAACATCAATTCCCCGTTTCGTTCCAATCTCATCAGCCCCCCCCCCTTCCCTTTCCCACCACCGTTTTGGTTCCTTTGGCTCCGATTTCGTGTAAATTATTTATTCCCATGGGAAGTGCCTGCACCCCCTCCCCCCCCCCTCCCCCCCCCCCCCCCCCCCCTCCCCCTCCGTTCGTGTTTTTGCTAAAAAAGGACTTTCTTTGTAAAAAGGAAGAAAAAAGAGAGTAAAGGACATCCCAAAAACGACCTTTGGAAGAAAGTTGGAACAAATGGATGAATATTTGCACAGGAAGGAGAAGAATGGGGGGGGGGGGGAATGGAAGTTGTTGGCCCAATCGGAGTGGAAGAAAAGGGGAGGGCACATCCCCCAACCCTTCCACATCCATTGTTGCCCCCGGGGCGCATTCTCTTCACAACCCCAACCTCCCGTCCACCTAATTGCATTACATTACATACTGTTTGTTGCTTGCAGTGTGTGTTATTGTTCTTTTTATAATTAATAAAAGCCATATATTTAATGTCTGAGATAATTCAAAAAATGGAGTTTTTGGGCAAATTGGCAAAAGGCCATAATGGACGTGTACCAACGAGTTACAAATGATCAGTGGTGACCAATGTTCACTTTAGTCGCCCGTCGTTTTGTTCGGATTAATTTCGAACACTTTGCTTTCCCCGAGGCCAATTGACCACTTGTCGTCGTCCCCAACCGCCCAATTGAGTGATCGTCGGGTCGTTCGTTCGTTGTACCTCCGTTGTCACTTCTCATCCTCAACCGGCCGACTGACGAGTGAATGCCCGCCGCCACCACTTCTCCCATTCAGTGGCCGGCCGGCACATTTTCGACCCGATTCAACTCCAATCACTTTTTGTCTCTTTGCCCTTACTGCCCTTACCCCCCCCCCCCCCCCCACTTAACCTTATCACCCCCCCCCCCTCCCCCCTCCCCCCCCCCCTCTCAAAAGTGCGATTGTGTCCGTTCAAAACGTTCAAAAGTCTCACTCTCATTCATCTCCCGCTCGTTCCATTGTCCTTCACCTTTACCACCAAATAAAAATATGCCCCCTCCCGCTTTGGACAATTGAGCACAACCCATCCATTTACAACATATATCCATTCACCAATTCATTTCCTCTCGGGCAATTGCGATTCGAACTCGATGACGAATCGAACAGGTGCGCCTCCAGTACTGTCCATCCCCTGAGGGGCGGGTCAACATGGATGGGTGAAGTCGTAAAAGGGGCGTAATGGTCGTTGTGTGGGGCAAAGGGGGAACCCCCACCCGCAACCACTAAACCCATCCATCCATACTTTGTTTGCCCCGAAGGGGAAATCCTGGGGCAAAACAACAAAAAAAAAGAAGCAACCTGCCACTGAGCGTAATAAATAATGTGCCAAAATCCAAAGGTTGGATCTCAAAAGGTTTAAAAGCAGCAGTAAGACACTAAAAAGCAGCATTTTCAACAAAAAAAAGACAAAATCGGCCTTTCAAAAACCACAAAAAGCAACAAATATCCGAACTCTGGTCAAAACGGGGTATAAAAGATGGAGGTCCTGGAGGGCGTGCCAATTTCGCCCGAATGATACCAATTCCCCCTCATCCGTCAATTGTCTGCCGATGAATAATTCACCAATTCATTGCCATTTCATACAGGCACATTTATATTTTATATCCCTCCCTCCCCTTCCCCCCCCCCCCCCTCCCCTCCCCCTCCCCTCCCCCTTCCACCCAAAGTGGCGGAAATGCCATTGAAAGGACTTCCTCCCCCCCCCCCCCCTATCTATTCCATTCTTCCGACCAATTGAAGTGGGCCGTCGGTGCTTCTGACAAGGCCATCTTCACCTCCCCCCCCCCTCCCTCCGGGGAACGGATGTTTGGTGTTTTTTATTTCATCACGCGAACGGACATCGCGCGATGGGTCGTCGGTTCGTCCGTCCGTCCATTGTGCCTCTGCCATTGCCATTCGACCCCCGCCCCCCCCCTCCGTTTTCGGCAAAGTTTTCGCAGGGAATAATGCAAATGAACCCATCCAAACTTCCTTCGGGAGGTGAAGACAAACGCATGCTGCTGCTTCTGCTGCTGTTCTAAAGTACAAAACTCTCTTTGGTATTCAAATCCTTACTTTTCCTGAAACCGATCCCCCCCCCCCCATTCATTTCCCTCCCACCCCCCCCCCCACTCTTCGCGTCCCTTCCGCGCTATTTACCCCCCCCCCTTCCCACCCATCACATTCAGCGCTTCTCCCCCCCCCCTTTTCTGCTTTTTGAAGGACATCCCAAAAAGGCGCACCCCCCCCCCCACCACCCCCCGTCGCCTCCAATTCTCAAATTTCAAATCTCTTCAGATGGCAAACTTTCCCATGCGTCAATTATTGCTTTCCTTTTTAACTGTCTTCCCCTCTCCGCCGCTGGTCGTCGCCTTTGAGCTTCTCCCTTTCATGCAGATTGACCTCCAATTTTACCTCAGATTGGCACAATGTCAGGCAAAATGTGCCGAAAAGGTAGGCAGACTGTAATGATAAAATTGTGATTCTGGACTATATAATCAATTAGGGGTAATTGAATCGATTACTTTCAGTGTGGCACTTCCGCCAAAGTCCGTCTCCTGGATGGCAATGTGCGCTCCTTTATGAATTGGTCCTCTCCACTGGTCGAGCTGGTCAGTCAGTACATGGCGTCCGTTCGTCCCCTTGCCCTCTTTAATTCGGCCCATTTTCAGTGTCGAGAGGGCTGTCTCGACGCGGACACACCCTCCACGGCATCTCGACAACAGTCCAGTACGGCTCAGCATCCGTCCGCCTTGGCATTTCAGCAGGGCCAACTCTTTTTCCGACAGACTGCGCCCGGCAATCCCTTCCATCCGTCGCCTCCGGTTGCTTCCCAGCCGCCGCTAATCGACAGAATCCGACCCCTCTGCTCACAAAGACTGACGTCCCCCGAAGGGTTACTGAAATCGACTCTCTACAGAGCGGTGATGGCAATTGACATGGCCAAGGAGAACAGACGCGGGTCGGAGCAGCCGCTGCGATTTGTTGTTCAGTGGAGGCGAAAAGTGAAAGAAAGCCCAGCGACGGATGGGCCATTGGAAGAACCAAAATGGATCACCGCCTCGGTGGGTTTTGTTGGCTTCTTATAGGGCTTTTTCTCCTAATCCCCGGGAACTTTTTGACCACCTCCGACCGATTTCAGATTGAGTCCGACCGGACTTTTCACGTTATGGGCATTCGAGCGGGGCATCTCCACCAATTCGCTGTCCAAACGATGTCCCCGTCCGGCCCTCTCGGCGCGTCCGTTCAGTCCCGATGGATTGACTTCGACGCAATCGTCGAGCCGGTCGGCCCAATCGGAAGGACTTCGCTTCAGTTCTTTGCCCGCTACAACATGGACAACGGAGTGGCCGCGTTGGTTCGATGGCGACGGGACGGAGAGGAGACGGCGACCCAATTCAGTTAATTTTACTGATTAAAAAAAAGATTTAAAAATGTTTTTTTAGTTTCAAAACCGATTCTGCGTTCTCGGTTGAGACGGCACCATCGTCATCTTCGAAATCTTTCGCCATCCCAAACTCAATTCATGCGGGGTTCCTCAACTGCTTCTGCTGCAGAGGACGTCATGGAGCTGAAAGCGGTCAGCGAATTCCGAACGGTGGACGATGCGTTGGAGTCGTCGTCGTTGGCCCCGTCCCCGTCCGTTGTTTTCCCGGCATGTCGACTTCAAATTGAGTGGGCCAACAAAAGCACGAGAACAGTGGACGAGTTCGAGCTGGTACGGACAAAAGTTGGAAGAATAAATCGATCGTTATTTCGATTGGATTGGCTTACAAAAAAATGATTTGTTCTTTCGCTTAGGACGGAAGCGACGGTTTTCTGCTGCGTCATTTGGCCTTCAACTCGGAGTACGCCGTCCGACTTCTTCCCGGCACTTCGTCTTCTGCCGACCAACCGCCCAGTCCCTGGTGGAACGCTTTTCATGGCACTTTCCTCTCCATGCACTGTTCCCAGGTGTTCGGCTCCGGCAGTTTGGAGTGTGGTGAGTGTGCCAAAACCGAATTTTGTTACATTTTAAAGTTGATGATTCCAACAAAGATCCTTAATTAAATTGTTTAAATTGAGAATTTCAGACCCGGAACCGGTTCGCGAGCTGAAGGTTGTGCCTTCCGTAGAAAACGGGTCGGCTTTGGTCAGTTGGGAGCGTCCAGAAGAGTTGGACAACATTTTGCTGTACGAAGTTGGCATTGAGCCGGTGGCAGAAGTGAATCCGGGCAAAGAATGTGAGGTGAAGCCGAGCGCCAGGATTGTGTCCGCTGTAATTTCCTTTTGAAACTAAACGCTTTCAAAGGGCATTTTACCATAGCAATCCAACTCCGTGCTGATTTCACTGCCGCAGGGTTCCATCTGCGAGTTCCATGTCCAAGTTGTGGTAAGTGTTCGAATAAAACAACTTTATTATTAAATAAATGATCGTCGTTTTGAAAAGAAAGGCTTCGGCAGTTTCAAAAAAATGGTTAAATTTACAAATGACCCCTTTCTGAAGGTGTACGACCTGCTCGGTCGGGATGCTTCGTCCCAGCAACGGTTCAGCTTCATCCCACTCGGGGCCAGCCTCTGGCCGCAGCCCCCTCCAATGGAATTTCTCGCCAATTTGGACGGCTCCGTGCTGGCTCTTCTTTCCGTCGTCGTCTTCGTCCCAATGGCCGCCATGGTCACGCTGATCTGCACGTTCAGCCACCAGAGCACTCAAAGGAAAGCCATCCGACAGAAATTGCCCGGAGGGGACGAAATGGGGAAGAAAAGACCCGAAGGGGCGGTTGGAGCGTTGCAGAAGATGAAAATGGTGGCAAAAGGCAAAAAAGAGAAAAGGGCAGACAAATCGGAAAAGGAGAAGCGATGGAATGTCAAACTGCACCAATGCAACTCGCCTCAGTCGACGCTGACGACGGAGTCGACTGTTGCGGGGACGGCGGCACTCACAACGCCCCCGGCGGCAGAAAGTGGCACAGCCTCCGGCGGGTCTTTGGCTTTGGACGGAGAAGACATGCACAAAACGATGGGAGGCGGGCTAATGAGGTGGACGACGGAGACAAGGCGCGCGACACCGGCACCCCCAGCGGGGACAAACGGTGCCATCGTTTGAACGCCATCCCCCGGGGCACGTCGAGTTGAACACTAAAAGAAAGTACTGCTGGTGTGTTGCCGCCCGTCCCGCACTTTTTACATTGGGGCAGACAATTCGAAAGGTGCCGACAAAACAAATCTAGGAATTAATCTCAAAATATGTAATCAATCTCTCTTATTTGGTGCTCAATTCTTTGATAAGACGCTGTTTTTTAACACTTTTGCTGATCTCCTTCGCGCAATCCATCACAAATTGATCAAATTTTGTTTTGTACAAATCCATTCAATTATTTCTTAAATTATTTACAGAACTTTATAAATGTGTATTTATTCGTATGTATAAAATGTTTGCTTCTCAATTTGAATTTCTAAGTAGGAAGAATAGCCAATGATAAAAATCAAAATTATTTGGTGCCAAAACAACATTTAATATTATTTAGGTGGCACTGTCATTTTGTACAATAATCAAAAATAGTCTAACAAATAAGTGGCGTCAACTCTAATGAGTCTGCTCCGTTGTCTCGGCGGCAAATGGCCAAAAGGCCAAAAGACCGTTCCCTGCCAACCGTCGCCCATTTGCCTTAGGCGGTCTCTGATCACCGGGGTCAAAGTTCTGTCCCAATGATTCGCACAATGGCCGTCTTCGCTTTTGCTGCTGCCGGTGCCGTGCCATTCTTCTGCTGACCGTTGCTGGGCGCGCCATTTCTGTTGCCCTCCTCACTTTCCATTAGCACCAGCAAATTGGCACGCGCTCCGCCGTTGGCCATTTCCCCGCCTGTGCCAACGCCCGGCGGGGCCTTTCCGAAACAAATTTCCCTAAGGGTACGGCGGAAACTGTTTCCGAAGATCAGATAAACGAAGAAGTTGGCAGTGCAATTGATCACGACCAGAAGGTTGCTCAGATCGACCAGATACACAATCACCTAAATTGGACAAAATTGACATGTCGAAGTTCAGAACGTGCAGAAGAAACCAACGTGTTTAAGCTGTTCAGAAAAAGTCAACTCCAAAAAGTTGACGAGAAGTGCGGTAAAATTGCAAAAGATGAACAAGAAAACGACAAGGATCAAAGAGATGATGTCAGAATCTGGAAGGGATATTGAAAGTCTCGGAATTAGTTCTAGTGCCTTCAACCTGGATCATGTGGGCGTTTGAGCACATTGACCACAATGCAAATGTTGAGCACAATCAGCAACACGAGCGGACCAACTGCCATGAACACCTTCAATATGTGCCAAAAACGTAATCCAACTTTCTTGAACATATTCAAAAAGTCCATGCCTAACAAACTGTAAGACTACCGTTGGTGGTGGTACGACCTACCGTGTACATGTACGTGTAGTAAATGGAGTAATACACATGGCTCATCCTTAAGGGGGGAGTTTGTTTTGTTTTCTTTAAATCTCTCAACTTTTACCTGAACTCGGTGGGGCAAATTTGGAGACTGCGCACGTTCAGCCCATCCCTGGTCTCGAAGCAGTCGATTGAGCGAAGTTCGAAGAAGTGCGGTATATTGTAAAGGACGGCCAAGCAAGCAGTGATCAGCACGAACTTTCGCGCAATTCTTCAGGGAATAAATTAATTTTTGTTTAAAGTCTCAGGCGCCAAATAGTCCCACGACTGCACTCACTGCACCTCACAGTGCAGTACGACTCGCTGATTGGCCCCCGAAGCGCAACACTGACGAACAAATCGATGGCGGCACCGACACAAAAATATACGGAGGTGGTTTGGAAAATGGAGGCCAGCGGAAAGAAAAAAGGGGCGCCGACTCCGTAAGCATAGGCCAGCCCTAAAACCAATGGAAATTCGTTGTAGCCACCAAAATTCGCTGAATTCAAATTGTCTCGCCGTTACCCATCGGTCCGTGATGCCGCCACGCCTCCAACACAAACAAAAACATTGCCGTGCAAATCATCAGAAAGTCGGAAACAGCCAACGCCATCAAATAGACACTGATTGAGTGAAATCTTTGTCGGTGATTGCTGTAGACGAGGATGACGAGCAGATTACCCGCCAAGCCGGCCATTCCGATCAGAGCCAACACAGTGCCGCTGATCACCAAATTGTAAATCTGAACATGTTCACCATTCTCGCGGACATTTCCCGGATTTGGAGAGATTTTTGGCCATTTCTCATCCCCAGCAGACCAAATGTATCTTCTCCAACCGATCATCCCCACCTCCTCCCCGACTTCCCCTCCCTCACCTGGTAATTGGCATCTGTGGAGCCCAAGCACACGTTGCAGTAGGGAAGGGCGGAGTTTATGTCTTCCGTGGACAACATCTGTCGCTGTGCTGGTCAATAAGAATTGAATTGAAAAAATTGCTAAAGCACGCGAATGTGCGGAATTTACGCATTCGACGACCCCTCCCCGTTTTTAGTGCCCCACCCCCCCCCCCCCCCCCGGTGTCCTCCCCTCTGATACTCTTCAGTCCAATTGCCCCCCCCCCGGCGTCAACATCATCATCTCCACACATCCGCCCGCAACCTTTGCTTTTTCCCCGAGTTGCTTCTTTCCCGGTCGCAAATTGGATTTCCCTTTCCTTCGTTCTGCAAGAGCAAAAACAAATTTTTGGGTGAAAATGAAGGACTGAAAAATGTTTTTTTGGCTCCATTCAGGTGCTTGCTCTGTTTTGAAATTGGATAAGGACAAAAAAGGGATAGTTGGGGGCACTTTAATAGAAAAGAAAGGAGAGAATAAAGAAGCCAATTGGAACAAAAAGTTAAAACTTAAAGAGGAAATAGTTAATGGTAAGGGCAAATTGGAGGGCATAAAACGGAGAATATTCGGTCTCCTCGGCTACCGGATGCCCTCCCGACGAATCCGCGCCTCCGCAGGAATTTGGAATTTTTTGGAAGACAGAAATGCACGAATTAGTCGTTCAACCGACTACAAAAATTAATGACGCGTGCCAAAAACGATTCATTGCCCCCCCCCATCAGCGAAGTTTGGCTTTTGAGTAGCGCCAAATGATGCGGCCGAGATGGAAATGGCTGCAGCGGGGGGAATTGAAGTTCACATTTTTTCATCTTCTGAGACTAAAGGCGTTTTGGGAAAGGGATGAACGAACGAACGAACCAACGAACGAACCATCTTTCCCTTCCTCTTCAAAACCTCCATCTATGCCCCTTAATTAAATGCGTCCAAGCGGGTAAAATTTATCAATTTTGACAGGAATTATAAAGACAAAAAAGAAAAAGGAAATTCATATACCCCCCCCCCCCCCTCCCCCTCCAAAGTCGGGCATTTAATGAATGATACTTTTGGGCTGACCAAACCGACGGCACTATTGTGGCTTGTAAAAAGAATGGAGGAAGGGCTTTTGGATGGGATGGGCACGATTGGGCGAATGAATGCAAGCGGACGAGGGAAGGACAAATTGGCAAAGTGGGGCAATTCACGCACATCGACAGCAGCAAAGGAAGAAATGGAGGGGGGGGGGGGCGGCAAATTGGGAAAGTATTCATTTCAGCGAGTTACGTAAAGCGATGTGTCGGCATAATTTCATTTGATGTGGGCAGGCAAAGAGACGAGCATCATAATCAACCAATTGAGTGAGTGATAAATGTGCGGGGGCGGGGGAATTCAAAAACGAAATTGAGGTGGAGTTGAAATATTTAAGAGTTGGAATGGCAAAAGAGTGAACAAAACGAAACCGTAGGGAGCAAGGGGGGGGGGAGGAGGGGGGGAAGCGTTCGTCGGTGTTTCACCCCCCCCCCCCCCTCCGCTACATCATCTATCCCCTTCCATGTCATTTCCGTCTCGAAAAGGCGAGAATTTTGGGGCTGTTGGAGAATCCCCGGGGAATATGTAAAAAGTTTGGTAAAATTGGGCCATAGGGGAAGGAAAAAGGTCAAATTGAGCGATAAATGCGGAATTGCGGGGGACGGCGAACGGAATGATGCGATTTGGGGGAACATCGGCCAAACGTCAAGCACCCGGCACAAGCAAACACATGGACAATGCTTTTACTGAAATTGCAATTGCTAAAATTGTAAGGTAATTTACCCAAAGTGTAATTGTACCCGAAGTAGAGCCCGGCGGGAACGGGATTCCCGCGGGAAAAGTACGGGAATCCCGGTCCCGTTCCCGTCTTTTTCGCCGGGCGGGATTTTTTACGGGAACGGGAAAAAGACGGGATTCCCGTTCGGGATTCCCGTCCCGTTCTTTTTGAAAACCCCGTTCCCGTTCCCGTTCCCGGAAATTTTATTTCAGTATTTTTCCCGTTCCCGTTTATTTTTCTTGGCGAAATGTTTTCAAAAATTTAACAATTTTGTACCAATTTTCATCACAAAAATGCTTAAATTTCAAAATTTTTTAACGGTGGCGCCTATCGGCACCGCCGAACCCACCCAAAATGTGCCATATTCTGTTGGTTTCTGATTTTCTGAATCAATTAAGATTTCAAAAGCTTAAAAAAACTACCGTATTTTTAAGATTTTGGTAGCAAATCTCTTATCAAATTGAGCAAAAAATGCAAAATTTTCTCGGCGGCGCCTATCGGCACCGCCGACCCTCCCCCCCCCCTCCACCTCGAGAAAAGAAATTCTCAAAAATTTGAATTTTGAAAAATTCGCAAATCGGAAAAATTCGAAAATTTTGAGCAATTTTCTTAACAAAAATGTTTTAAAAATTTTCCGACGGCGCCTATCGGCGTTGTCGGACCCTCCAATTGTATATCAGAAATTTATCTCAAAGTGCCCGCCAAAAAAAATTTCGAAAAATTCTTAGTTTAAAAATTTTCAAAATTTTTCCCGTTCCCGCGGGATTCCCGTTAAAAATTGAACGGGATTTCTACGGGAACGGGAAAAAGACGGGATTCCCGTCCGGGATTCCCGTCCCGTTCTTTTTGAAAACCCCGTTCCCGTTCCCGGAAATTTTTTTTTACCGGGCTCTAACCCGAAGGGAGGGGGGGAATTTCACTAGAGTCGGGGTCGTTTCGACGCCCACGTTTCGGCGCCGAACAAACCAATGTAACTGAGGCTAGGCCTAGTGAGCTTATGCTTATCTACATTTCAAGCTGTCACTGCCTACGACCAGGGCTCTCAACTCATCCACAACAAAATATGGCAACCGGCTCCAAAAATATGGCATTTTTATGGCATCGAGGGGTCAAAATATGGCAATATGGCATTTTTATGGCAGTTTCTTAAGAAATTGCTTCCTTCTGTGTCCAACGTTTCTGCGGCTTCGATGACAACGGCCAACTTCGGAAATGGCAATACTCTCTTCGCGTCTACACACGGCTCGACTTCGTCCTCTTGAGGACCAATCTGAAATCGTTTAAATTTCCAAAACAAAGCCATCAATAAATAATTTAAATTGATTTGTTTAATAGAACAAATCCAATAAAACACAGTCACCTTCAATGCCAATTTCCAGTTCTGCCAAACTCTTCCCATCGGGCGCATGGTGTCTCGAACTTCAGCATCCAAAGAGATTTCGAAACGACGAATTGAAAACGTGGCCTAAAAAAATCAGCTGTTGATAATAGGCCACGATATTTCTAAAAATCAAGTTTTCTTGTAACTCAAAAGCAGACCAGTTCCTCTTGGTTTTCAACTCTGCCGCCGCGCGTGCGTTCTCAGCCAGGTCAGACCAATTTATTGCGTTTACTCCAGCGGTGCTGTTCGGCCGTTTGAACCACCAGTATTGGCGCCGCTTGATTTGCTTCGGAAGCCAATAATTCGGATAATCAGGCATCATAGGTCGGTCGGTTGTCTTAGCCGGCTGCTTATAAATTTTTATTTATTTTTTTGTAGCCATGATATAAGTGTCAGGTATAATCGGAGGTATCCACGGGTGGGTTTGGGTGGAAAGGGGGATCCCCCGGGGGCATAATCGTGCAAACCAGCCACCTTTTTCTGTTGATGTTCCACAAGCTTGGAGTTGATCGCGCTCAACAAACCGAAGGCTGCAGGTGAAAAGCGCAGCGCCACTTCGCCCATGCCCAAATTGAGTCCAACGTCGATCATTCGTGTGCACATATGAAAATCCAACGCCTGGATACGAGCACTAAAAAAAGGAGGAAATTGGCACAATTGTGACGCAGTGTTACCTTAAAAATGCACCAGGGTTTTTAAACGCGGTTTTCAGTTTAAGGGAGATTTCAGTTTGTCGATGACCGAGTCGAACAAATTCAGCTTAAGGCTGAAGTCGGAAATATGTATCATAGGGCCCAGAATCAATCGAACTAAATATATTGGTCTGCAATGTAAGAATCCGAAAAATTTGTTGTTGGGCAACCATTCCCTGAAGAGTTACAGACCCTGGACTGGTGTCTTTTGACTGGGGACTGAATTGTCAACTGATTAAAAAATGGGCAAAATCACTCAAAATTTACGGCGGCGTTCATTTCAGTGCCCACACTTCAGTGCCAGTACTTAAAAAGGCTATAACTTTTTTTAAACTCAACCAAATCAAACAATCAAGATGTCATTGGAAAGTTCTAAGCTTTTAAAAGCTATTGTTAAGCCAACGCTAATCAATTAGAAAATTCGTAAAAAAGTTATTGCAATAAACTGATGAAAAGCCCTGATTTTGGATGTTTTTCACGTTGAACTTCTTAAAAACGAATTGAACCGCCTTGGATTTTTTTTGTACGATGCTTCTCATTTAGAGCTTTCCAATGACATCTTGATTGTTTGATTTGGTTGAGTTTAAAAAAAGTTATAGCCTTTTTGAGTGCTGGCACTGAAGTGCATTGAAGTGTTCGGCACTGAAGTGTGGGCACAGTCCCGAGTCTGTAACTCTTCAGGGAATGGTTGCGCAACAAAAATTTTTTCGGATTCTTACATTGCAGACCAAGAGGAGTCGATTTATATATATTTAGTTCGGTTTTGATTCTGGGCCCTATGATACATATTTACCCTGAAGTCAAATTGAATTTGCCGTTCGCGAGGCACAATTGCCCTCTGTTCATCCCGTACTTTAATCAATTTTGCCGCCTTGCTATACATTAGCAATAAGTGGATAGAACATATTCTTATTCTTTGACAGAAAGGCAAACTGTATAATAATTTAAATATCGAAGTGACAGTTCTCCATAGTACGGAATATGCTGAGATCAACAGATCGGACAATAATAATTCTTGGTCAAGTCAATGGGGGAACAAAGTCATCATATCATTTCTTGGTTCGGGTCCTAATGAGTCGGGGAATGCGAGAACCGGAAGGGGTATTGACATAATCGAAAGAGTATTTGTTGCAGGTGGGAGATGCTTCCGAAGGAGCAGTGAATGGACGACTTTTTGAGACCGAGACAACACTTGGCACACTTTTCTTGGATGAGGACGTGTTGACCCGACACTCAGCGGCTTGACAGTCAGCCTACAAAACAAGAAATAACATTAAATAATAGTAAAACTAAGTGATAAAAAGGCGCACTCGGGGAGACAGAACATTCAAAATCCGTCGTTGCTGCTTAATCGGCAGGTCAACTGGGCTTGGATAAAATCCGTTCTGTTGTTTTTTCTAAAGATAAAAATGCAATCGTAAAGAGCATTCATTATATGTAGTTTAAGAAAAAATAATACACAGGCAAAAAAATTTCTGCACATAAGCTTGATGGACTGACTATCAATTAATTATAAAAAATTTATGGGGAAAAAGACCGGTTTTGTGAGAGAAAGCATTGCTGCGGCCTCCGACTGCGCTTTGTCCTTGTATTCAACAATCTAAACCAAACTTTAATTTTGAATCAGATAGTGACGACCTTCGCCATTTTGTTCGCATCTTTCACCAATTCGGGGGTCAGAAAAACAGAAAGAGACTTCTCCCCGATGCATTTCATAATGGCACCCAATGCGGCGAACGAAGAGTCGCGCACTTCCGGATCGGCATCGGATCCATGCTAAGACAGCAACTGTTACAAAAAACAATCCCATCTCGTCAAACCTTGCTTAATGCGGCCACCAAATCCTTGAGGAAGCCCTTGGGAACGTCTTTTGGCGCGAGAGAGCGGAAAATGCGGTAAATGAACAGGTCGAGCTGGCACTTCTGACTCGGATTTTGCTTTGATGCCAATGCCTCTAGCATGGCATTGCTCAGATGGTCCAGGGTCTGCAATATTTTCGTATTTGTTTAGTGGCTTATGAACATTACCGTGCTTGCAAAAACGGCATCAACGCACTCGATGAGCGCATCTCGGAGAATTTGTTTCTTTTCTTTGAACTTCCCAAAAATAACCGGCAGGACCAACAGTACGTGCGGAGCAAATTTGGCACGCAATCCTTTTGCAAAACCCGCCATACATTTGGCAGCGGAAGTGACGACGTTGATGTTCGAGTCGTTGGCCATGGCCTAAAACACCAGTCCAACAATTACTTTTACAGGAGGAGACCTTTGTCAGACGTTCAATGACTTCTCGATACTTTGGAGAATCCGCAAGTCGTGGATTTTGGGTCAGCAGTTGGAAAAGTTCGTCCATCGCCTCTTTTCTTTCTTGCCATTTATTGCTTTCAAAATCAATCGTCAGCTTAGAGGAAATGTCGACAGGCTCCAACAATTCCCAATGATCCATTTCGTCGTTGTTTTGAATGATGAAAGCATTTTCTTTAGCGGAAGAAGTGCTGGTCCGCCCACAATCGGAATGAGCATTGGCCTGATCAATAAATTTCTATATTAGAGCCCTATGAATCTTTTAAAATATTTTTTATACTACAGTAGTAATATCAAAGCAAATTAAAAATCTTCCCGATGAAATAAAAAATGGAATATTTTCAAAGCTTGTGACAAATTTTCCTACATCGAAAAACTTCACTCTTTCAAGGGCGTAGCCAGGATTTTTTTTCAGTGGGGAGCTGATTCAAGAAAAAATCGTTTTTTAGGGGTACATTTGGCTTTTTATTACGTTTTTGTTAAGCAAATTTCAAAAAAATGTTCGTTTTTTAAGTATGCATTTTTGGTTTTAAAAATACGAATTTTTTAAGAAAATTCTACTTCACTTCGGGGGGGGGGGCAGAGGAAGGGGTCGGCGGTGCCGATAGGCGCCGCCAACAAAATTTTTTGAATTTTTAATCCGATTTGTTAAAAGATTTGCACCAAAAAAATTTAAAAAAATGTTGTAATTTTTTAAAACTTTGAGAGCCCGGCAGTGTCAACAGGCGCCGCCGGGAAAAAATTTGAAGATTTTTAGAGATAATAAAGAAAATTGGTCCCAATTTTGCAAAACAAAAGGGCCTACCCTATGGATTTTTTTTCACGAGTTCATTTCGGGGGGGGGGGGGGCTACGCCCTTGCCTCCTTCCATGACCCTATCGATTTTAAAATTTTCCAATGTTTTCCTAAAATTTCATACCCGAAATCGAAACTCCGTCTCATCCATGGTGAAGTTTTAGTCTCGAAATCCAAAAATAAAAAGTTGAGAACAAATTGCCATTTGGAAAAATTTTAAAAATAAAATAACAAATAAAAAAGGGTTGCTGACCCTTCCACCCAGGGACGTAGCCAGGGGGGGGGGGGGATTCCCCCCCCCCCGAAATGAAATTTGAGGAAAAAAACAAGAGGGGGGACCCTATTGTTTTACACTTTTACAACTTTTTGATCAATTTTCTTAACAAATTGCCATCAAAAATCAAAAAAATTTTCCGGGCCGCTCCTGGCGCTCAAATGGGAATCCCATCTGAGCGCCGCGCTCAGATGGATCAATTCCCCCTTCCGAAAATTTTTTCTAGCTACGTCCCTGCTTCCACCAACCAAAAAATTCAGCTAATTTGCAGCTTTTGGACAGATTTTATCAACCGATTTCGCGTATTTAACACACCAAACTATAATTCAGACCAAAAAATTTCACATTCGATAGGGGAAGGAGGCAGTTTTTGACTAATTTCCTTAATGTCAAAATTCATTTTTTCTATCTATCGGCCCTCAAAAAGTTACTTAAAAATAGGCAGAAAAAGAACCGTTGAAGCAAAAATTCCCCCTCGAATTTTTTGATCCCTTCCCCCGCCCAATAAAATTTTCTGTCTCCTGACTGTACTATAGTATGAGTTCAAAGGAAAGGAGACCGATCCTAAACTTTTTTAGCAATGTATTTTTTGAAAAAAACTTTTGGATTATTCCTATTTGAATTTTTACTTTGTCGATGGGGGGGGGGGGGGAGCCGACGGTGCCTGTTGGCATCGTCGGGCATTTTTATTCGGTATAGAGGGAGAGGGGTAACGCCCACGGTTGTAATATAGAAGCTTAATGCATAAAAATTAAAGCAGTAAAAATTTGGTAAAAACAAACGTTCGCTTGCCATTATCCTTATGCAGTAAATTCAGAAAAAATACCATCATTGTGAGAGAAAGCATTGCTGCGGCCTCCGATTGCGCTTTGTCCTTGTATTCAACAATCTAAACCAAACTTTAATTTTGAATCAGATAGTGACGACCTTCGCCATTTTGTTCGCATCTTTCACCAATTCGGGGGTCAGAAAAACAGAAAGAGACTTCTCCCCGATGCATTTCATAATGGCACCCAATGCGGCGAACGAAGAGTCGCGCACTTCCGGATCGGCATCGGATCCATGCTAAGACAGCAACTGTTACAAAAAACAATCCCATCTCGTCAAACCTTGCTTAATGCGGCCACCAAATCCTTGAGGAAGCCCTTGGGAACGTCTTTTGGCGCGAGAGAGCGGAAGATGCGGTAAATGAACAGGTCGAGCTGGCACTTCTGACTCGGATTTTGCTTTGATGCCAATGCCTCTAGCATGGCATTGCTCAGATGGTCCAGGGTCTGCAATATTTTCGTATTTGTTTAGTGGCTTATGAACATTACCGTGCTTGCAAAAACGGCATCAACGCACTCGATGAGCGCATCTCGGAGAATTTGTTTCTTTTCTTTGAACTTCCCAAAAATAACCGGCAGGACCAACAGTACGTGCGGAGCAAATTTGGCACGCAATCCTTTTGCAAAACCCGCCATACATTTGGCAGCGGAAGTGACGACGTTGATGTTCGAGTCGTTGGCCATGGCCTAAAACACCAGTCCAACAATTACTTTTACAGGAGGAGACCTTTGTCAGACGTTCAATGACTTCTCGATACTTTGGAGAATCCGCAAGTCGTGGATTTTGGGTCAGCAGTTGGAAAAGTTCGTCCATCGCCTCTTTTCTTTCTTGCCATTTATTGCTTTCAAAATCAATCGTCAGCTTAGAGGAAATGTCGACAGGCTCCAACAATTCCCAATGATCCATTTTTGGCAAGAGCTAAAATAATTTGAATAATGACATTTTATTTCAAATTTAAATATTTATATAAAAGTTGTTAAATGTATAAATGTTACAATACCCAAAAAAAATTTTGGTGCATCCGTTAAAAATTTGTTTTGCGGATTTTTTTACTTAAAAAAAGTTTTTAGTTAACTTTATCGTCGATTTTAAAAATAGAAAAAACACGAAAAATTGAGCAAATGAGTAATTTTGAAAAATTGAAAAAAGTAATTTTTGCGCTAACATAACGCCAAAAATGAATGGACAACTCCTAATGACGCGGCAGACAGCGCAATGTTAGACTTACTTTATCATAGGGTTTTTCGAAGCCATGTAAACCAGCATACCGGCTGTACTTCGTTTGGGTTTAAACTTTTACTCTTTATTTTAATAATTACAGGTTATTGTTATTGTTACTTACGCATACAACAAAACGGCTTGTTTCAGGATGGAGACAGATCAAGAGACGGAAAACGCGAATCGTCGAATCTCAAAGCCACGAGTCAAATACTCGCCGCCGGTTATTAAGCATTTTCCAAAGAAGCAAATGTCAAAGCGTAACCGTAATGCTCATCTTGTAAGACCTGGACAGATGCAAAGCAACTGTATTTACTTAAATTCCCGGTAATTTTTAAAATGATTCACCAGGATAAATTTGAAACCCGTGTTTAAAATTCAAAATGTTTAAAAAGAATTTAGGTTTGTATTTAAGACCATTTCCCCTTAAACTAAAGAATTATGAGATATTACCAAATTCAAGATCGCCGAGTATCTCAAGTGACATATCTTTTATGGATGATGACGTGAATTCTTCATTTTTTTGCGACTTTGAGTCCGATGTTGCCGACGCGGATGAAATCTCTCAAATTACGCTAAGGGAGCAACTCAATCAGCTTCGAACTGAGGACTTCATTCTTCAAGCACACTTCAAATTCGCAACCGGGACCCTCGATCAGCAGCACAATAATTTGCCATCGGTTGCTTATTGCGGAGACAAATATTTCGACAACTTTTTGGACGAGCAAGAAGAGATTAAATTGATGGAATCGCCGTCGTTGGTGGAAATACCAGGAATTGCCACGCCTTCGTATTCTCTTGGTCATTATTTCCTTTGCTTATGCAAAACGCAATTTTTGTTTTTTTAGTTTCTTCTCCCAAGTTGGGAAGCACTGAAATTGAAATATCGGACGCAACTAATTTGATGGAAAGCACCTCACCATTTTCTCAACAAAAAGAGGCAAGTCTTTTAAAACAATCACAAAAAAAAGCTTTATATGTCTTTTTTTAGAAAAAACAAAACGATAGTTTAGCATCCGACAAGAAGAGAAGCAGGCGTCCAACTATGAAGTCCGACGACTTTGTGTACATTCCTTTAACAAAATCGCGGATGACAAACAGTGTGACCGGCTCCAAAATAGTGCCGAAAAAGGAAAAACATGACGAAAATGCAGATGGTTTTTTTATTCCTGATCGTTCTCCAAAATTGAATAACACTGAAATGGAAATCTTGGGTATTACACCAATTGCAACTAAAATAGTGGAAGATGTCTCAACGTTATCTCAACAAAAAGAGGCAGGCCTTTTAAAACAATAACAAATAGTTTTGAAAGTTTTTTTAGAAAACCCAAAATGCGAGTTCAGCATCCGACAAGTCAATTGAACAACGGAAATTCGAAGGACTGCCACCTCTAACGAACATTTCAGCATTGAAGAGACGCGGGCGTCCAACTTTGAAGTCCGGCGACTTTGTGTACATTCCGTTAACAAAATCGCGGATGCCAAACAGTGTGACCGACTATTCTAAAGTGGTGGCAAAGAAGAAAAGGCGGACCAAAAACGCATTAATTATTTCTGCTCGTTCTGCCGAATTGAATAACACTGAAATTGAAATGTTGGATGGTGCGCCAATCCTCCCAATGGAAGTCGCTGCATCATCCTCTCAACAACGTGAAAACGAAGTCTTGGGAAAAAAGAAAAATGGTTTTAGCAATTTTTTTTAAGATAATACAAAAAGAGAGCAGCAAGTCACAACAACGGAAATTGGTTGCCCGGCCGTCTATAGCTAAAAATGCTGTCTTGAAGAGACGCGGACGTCCATCTTTGAAGTCCAATGCTTTTATACACAACAGCCCTCTAACAAAAGCACGAATAACAAACAGTGTGATCAGCGCTAAAGTGGCGGCGAAAAGGGAAAAGCACGCAAAGGAAAAGAGTGAAAAACAACTTCAGAGACTCGAATTGATCAGGAGGATGACGCAACTGCGTCATTTGAACCCAATGGCTTCCGCTCTGCGAGGAGCTTGCCTCTATGAAGGGGACTACTTCTACAGAGAACTTTTAGTCGGGTATTATAATATTCATTGACTGGGTTTGTTTTCTATTCTTGGTATTTCATCTAGTCGGTCAGATCCATGCACAATCTCTGAGGAGTTGGAGATCGATTGTGTCACTGTGCATGCTCCTGGAGGTTTTGACGAGTTATTCGTCACAAACCCAGCTGAAAGCTGTGCAAACTCAATAAATAAGATACTTCTTGGAAAACGTGCATCTTTGAATTGGGTGCATAATCAAGAAGGTGAAGATGCTGACTATCCGGAAAGCTTGTAAGACAATAGAGAATAATAGCATATTCACTATTTTATAGGTTCAGGAATCTTGATGAGGAAGTTCGAGCTTATCTTCATATTTTTCTCCAATTCATCGATAATCAGCGACTTGTCGATTTGGCTACCCAAGGAGTCGCTGGCGGTGCTTCAATGTTTCACAGTTTGACAATGAAAAACGCCAACCGTCTGAGAGAATCTTTGCGGCTTTATAGTAAGGTACGTTTTAGTGAATATTTTTTAGGAATTTAAAATGGTTTTGTTAAATTTTGTGCTTATTTTTAGTCTTGTCAATTGCTGATTGTGGAGGTTCACGACTGGTTGCTAAAGAATTTAAGCCAAACTCGGCTTATTTCTTACCTTAATTTGCTTCGCTTTCTCAAAAACGCGGTTGGTGTCAGGGGTATATTATCAGATTTATAATCTGTACATTTTTAAAGGGTAGCAACCTCGGCGATTACATAATCACTTCTTCCAGTGAAGAATCGGAGCTTGAAAGGGCGAATAAATGCATTTCGGAATTTCTTGCGCAAAAACTATACGAACCGCCGTTGAGTTCGTCTTCCAAATTGATCGAAGTTTGTTGGCCCGCAATTTAATTTTATACAAAAAGAAAGATCAATCAATTCAATGAGTGGAAAATTTGGGCATATTTTGCTCAAGGCTTCCTAATTTCAAACTAAGTAATTGATTAATTCATATATTTAATGTTTATTTAGTGCGATCCAATCAAAAATGTAAGTTTGGTGCTCGTTTACCCACAAATCAACACAAAGACGAGCCAGCACACAATCCGTGCGCATGAGACAATATTCAGGTGGATCATTCATCTAAAAAACAAAATCACTTCAATTAATTATATTGCAGAAATCTCTTGCCGCTTGCGGTTTGCTGTGTTGAGAAGATCGAGCTCAATCTGAACGTCGACCGTCCGATCAGTGTTGAGGAGTGCACTTGGATGTGTGTTCGGATGATTCGGCAAAGGGTTAAGGAAATCGCCAAAAGAAGGCAAAATGATCACATTTTCCTTGCCGGTTGGGGCACAGCTTGTTGGCTCAATCACAAAGTCAGTTTTCTGTGTGTCCGTAATTTGCATGATTAAACTTTTTGAGGCCGTGGGCAAAATCTCCAATGTTTCCGGAATTTTGGACTTTGCTTTTCCAACGGAGAGTCCTTGCGGATCCAGAGGGGTTGCCAGTAACTTTTACGCCTTTCTTTAATGTAACTTTTACAGTCGGTCGATGACCAGATCTGTTTAACCTATCCGGCGACTCTTTTTGTTGTTGGTGAAGATGCCCATAATGTCAGAATGCAGGCGTTAAAACAGCTCAGAAGAAATATGATTGGTAATTAATTCTACATTTTTCAACCTTAAAACATAATCAAATCGAAACTTTTAGCGGATTCCGGTTTGATCGTGATCGGCAGTGCCAACCATAATATGCTGGTGTCCCCAACTGTGCTCAGTATAGAGCGTGTTTCTCAATTTATCATTCAGAAGAACATTGTGGCAAGAAAATAAACATTTTTCGCTTTTGCTTACTGATTTCCACAATTTAGGAATACGTCATGCAATTCATCAAGCAAGTTGTGACTGATTTGGGGCCGCCGAAAGAGTGTCGACAGTTTCTGAAGCCAATCAAACTGCCTGACATTTACGAAGTTGACCCTGCATTTTTCAAGGCTAAACCGACGACCGGACCTCAGCGCCCACGCAAACCCGCGGAGAAGAAGGAAAAGGACGAAAACGAAGACAAACTCAGGTCTTCTTTTTGCATTAAAGATTGAGTAACATTGCCGAATTTTAGAAACGAACGAAAAACGTCGGGTCTCTCGCAAAAAGCGCCTTTTCGCCATCCAACCCAAGCAGCCGTGAACCTTCCGGCACAGCTTCAGCCCGCAATTCCGACGGCCTCTTCAAAATATGGCACTCATTTGTACTCGGCTAGACACACCTTCAACACCTCACTGAAAAGTGCTTACGCGGAGTCAAAAACGGCTGATTCGCTGAAAATTCCGAGTCCAGAAACTTTGAACCGACAAATACCGCCACTGCTGCAGGGCAAACGCATGCCAATGCCGTCTTCGTCCAGCGCATTTCAGGAAACGTTGCGAGAGGAGGAGGAAGCGGCCTGCGGCACTCGCAGCATTGAAGTGACCGATGAGGGAATCGACGACCAGTTTTGATAGGCAGGCATTGTTTCAACATTTCTTCAATTCTATTCAATTGCAACACATCCATTTTATCTACTGAAAAGTTCTCGTGTTTACATTTGCATATTAAAAATTAAAATTATAGTCATTTCTTTTTCGACAATTGTTTATCTTCTATATTATTGCAAAATTGTATTTGCAATTTTCTTGGATTGCGTTGTAGAAATGCGCCCATTGGATGGAAATGCCAAGCAACATCGAGGTAATTTTGTGATGAACAATGAAACATTGAAGGTTTACCACACATTTTTTAGTGCACAAAAAAGGCGGAAAAGTGTTGAAAAAGAAGAGGCGGAGTGGGGATTCGACACCCGCGGAGAACAACAATCCGAAGGCGTTCAAATTCCGTTCTGCAATCAAAGCACAAAAGCTCATTCGAAGGTGAGGGGACAATTGGTGACGAATTTACTTGCTAAATTTACATTTCAGGGCGGCCGATCTCAGCGAGAAGAAGAAGCACATCCCGATCGTTGACCGGTTCCCCGAAGTTCCTCCTCCGCTGCTCGTCGCAATTGTTGGTCCCCCCAATGTTGGAAAAAGCACTCTGCTGAGGTGTTTGGTAAAGAACTATGTCAATCAAAGCCTTTCTGAGATAAAAGGTGAGTTTTGCTTAACGAATTTTTGTGTTTTTCTCTCTGACTCAAACTATGTGTGCATGGAGCTTTCTTTGTTAGTTTAGGTCCGGTGACTGTTGTGACTAGCAAAAAAAGGCGGGTGACTTTCTTTGAAGTACCAAATGACATAAATGCGATGGTCGACGCAGCAAAAGTTGCCGATTTGGTTGGTTTAATTATACTATATTGTAGTATATTATGCAGCCCATGACATTTGAAATAGAACCCTGCAATTCAATCTTTTAAGGTGTTGATCCTCATTGACGCTTCTTTCGGCTTCGAGATGGAGGTGTTTGAGTTTATCAACATTTGTCAAGTACACGGCATGCCAAAAGTGATCGGTGTTCTCACCCACATGGACAATGTGCCGAAGAGGAGCAAGCTGAAATCCATAAAGAAACAGCTTAAACACCGTTTCTGGACCGAACTTTACCAAGTCGCCGACTGTTACGATTTTTTAATTTTGTTTAAATTTAGGGTGCGAAGTTGTTTTACCTGACGGGACTGCAAAGACAGCGTTATCTTCCCCATGAAATCAAAAATTTGGGACGCTTCATTTCTGTGGCCAAATTGAGGCCGATTTTATGGCGCAATTCTCATCCATACGTATTTTGTGACCGCTTTGAGGATCTTACTGATCTGGAGGTTGGATTAGAGAAGTTAAAAAATAATTTTGTTTATTTTAAGTTAATTAGAGAAGATCCCAAAGTGTCGAGGACCATCTCTTTTTTTGGCTATGTTCGTGGTGTTCATCTGAAGAATTATTCGGCTATTCAGTTCGTATTCTTGTTGCATTTAAACTTGGGAGTTTGATGTTTGTCCCTTTCAGTCTTCCTGGGATGGGCGATTTTCGCATTCGAAACATTGGCATTCTGCCCGATCCGTGCCCACTGCCTGCCAATCAAACGGCGAAACGGAATTTGAACGAACGAGAACAGTTGGTTTATGCGCCAATGTCGGGCCTTGGCGGGCTCGTCTACGACAAAGATGCCGTTTACATAGACATCGGTGGGAGCAAATCCTTCTCCAAATCGGTGTGAATATTTAAAGATTTGAAGTGTTTTTTAGCCATATCTTTAAGCGAAACAGAGATGAGCTAATCGAAGCGCTTGAAGGGATCAAAGAACCGTTAGACACAAAAATGGAAAAGGCATCTTTGAAGCTTCTGAAAGAAAATCCGGATTTGGAGGTAAAACGGCACGACTGTTTTTGCAGTGGATTTTATTTTTTTATGTAATTAGGCCGACATTGGGAGGGATTTTGCCGAGGATAATGAAAGGGGAGTGACCCAAAGTTCACGAAGCGACGACGTGCATCTTTCGGATGAAGAAAATGAAAAAGCAAACCAGGACAGAAATGGGGAAGAAGCAAAGTCTGGAATGGGTGGAACGGATTCAGAAGTTCACCAATTGGCATTGAAACTTTCCAAGAATTTTTCAATTCTGCCTGCGAAACGGACAAATTGGTCAAAGTTGGTGTATGAGACGAATTTAGGTATTTAATAAACTCATTTTTTGATTTTGCTTTTGGAATTTAGAAAACCAAACGAACGAAGAAGATGAGGAAGCCAAGGCCCAAAATCAGCAAAAAACTTTTGGTGGCGGTCTTTTCCGCGTGTCTGAAAGCTTTTTGAACGCAAAGGACAAAACTCTGCTTAAAAATCAGGCAATTGCTCGAATTTTATACTTTACTGGATTGTTCTTAAGGAAGACGGACTTTTGGCTAACTTTCGTACGTTCCGCTCGGATGGGCAATTGGACTGGAATTTGGAGGAGGTTAATAATAAAAAAGTGATTCGAAGAGATGAATTGACTTCTCGTATGTTTAGATCAGAGAGAGTATAAAGGATTCGTGGGTTACTGGGAAATGGACTTCTGAAGGGGAGGAGGACGATGAGAGCGACGACGGAGGGAGGACGAATGGGCAAAAGCAGTCGAATGGGATGGAAGAGGACACGTCCAAGATGAAAGCCAAACAAGAATTGGGGGACTCTTCGAATTCGAGTGGAGACGAATCCGAGGCGAACGAAGAACTGATGGACGCGGGGGAAACGGTTACGAAAGGGGAACAGAGCGAAAGCGACTCGTCTGAGAATTCGGAGAACGATTCTTTGGGGGAACATGGAGGACAAAAGCCGGGGAGGAACGGTGGAGAAGCCACAGGCAGTGGAAAGGGAAGGAAAAAAGAGCGCCTCCGAAAGCTTTTCGACGCTGAATTTGATCAAACAAATGAACAGTATAACGCGCTGAAGGAGGAAGTGGACAAACAGTCAAAAGTGAAACTGGCCCATTTTTTGAAACAATTTTGAAAGTTTTTTAGCTAAACAAAAGTGTTTTCGATGGTTTGGACGAAGAGGAGAGACAAAAGCTTGAAGGCTTCCGTCCCGGTTTGTATGTGCGTGTAGAAGTTGAGGGCGTACCAGCGGCATTTGTGGAATGTTTCAATCCGACATTTCCTTACGTCGTCGGTGGACTTTTGCCGGGCGAACAAAACGACGGATACGTCCAGGTGACCGCCAATGATCCGAAAGGCGAAAGCAAAGTCCAATAGAGCCAACAGGGGCAAACAGAAACGGCATTTTTCCATAAATGTTTCCAATTTATTAGACAGAACCTGGCCTTAAATTATAACATTTAACCTGGAGAAAAAAAGGTTAAAATAATTTAATCATTATGATTAGAAGAATTCTTAACATAAACGCCAATTTGTAGGAACCGGATGCCCATTTTTAGGTTCGCTTCAAAAAGCATCGGTGGTACGATCGTCTGCTGAAATCGCGTGATCCGCTGATAATTTCGTGCGGTTGGCGCCGTTTTCAAACGATGGTCGTTTACTCCGTGTTGGACCATAACCATCGGCTGCGATTTTTCAAATATACGCCAAAAGAAGCGTTTTGCCACGGCGCATTTTGGGCTCCTTTTGTGACCCAAAACACCGGCTTCCTTGGACTTCAATCGGTCGATGAGGAAAGGGTAAGAGCAACATTTTCAATTTTAAATATTTACATTTTAAGTTGGGTCAAAATCAGGGTTATTTACAATACATCATGAATAAAGTTTTTGTCCCACTTCATGGACATAAAATTTAGAAGACTTTTCGTATTGCGGCTACCGGCGTGGTGTTGGGAATGGACAAGCAGACGAACATTGTGAAGAAGCTCAAACTGATCGGGCAGCCGATGGAAGTGTTCAAAAAGACCGCTTTTATCAAAGTGACCAAATGTCGAACCTTTTTAACTCTGATACATTCATTGTTTATCCAGGGCATGTTCAACAGTTCACTTGAAGTGGCCTCTTTCCAAGGGGCGGCCATCCGGACGGTCAGCGGAATTAGGGGACTAATCAAAAAGCCGTTGAGGGAACCGGACGGGGCGTTCAGAGCGTCATTTGAAGACAAAATCAAACCAAACGGTAAAAGTTAAAAAATGTAGTGAAAATATGCCATTCAATGTTTTTTTTAGATGTCATTTTCCTGCGCTCTTGGGTTAATGTGCCGGTCCCGAAATTTTGCGTCTCTATGACGGACAAATTGATGCCGCCCGAAGAAAATTGGCTGGGCATGAAAACGATTGGGCGTTTGAGGCACGAATTGGGCCTAAAACCGGAACAGAAGTCCGATTCGGGCTATCATCGACACATGAAAAATGTGAGCATTATTGTATGTATCGGCCTGCTTATGATTTATCAATGTTTCGTATTTTTTTGTTTTTGTTTTAGGAAGCAACAGAGAAATTATTCGTGCCCGCTCCGTTGGTTATCCCGAAGAAGCTGCAGAGGGATTTGCCTTATAAACTGAAGCCCAAAGTCGGCAAAATTGGTCTGCACGATGCCGAAGAAGGGAGGAACTCGGAATTGGTTCGGAAACACACTGAACTCTTTATGGAGCCGGAGGAGAGCCGAGTGCACGCGATGATGAAGTTATTAAAGACGGTGAAGGAGGAGAAGCGGGAGAGGGACCGGGTGCAGACGAAGGAACGCTGGGAGAGGCACCAAAAGGTGGGACAAAGGCGATGCATGTGAAATGGAATTTTGGGGCATTTTTGAAGAGTGGGTAACCAACCGAATAGACAAAAATGTGAAGTTAAACTGGCTATAATTAAGCAAAATTTAAATCTTTTCTATTCGAGAATTTTTGCTTCTAGGAATTGTCGGAGATTGAGGAGAGAAGAAAACGCAAAATGATGGCCACCAAAAAGGCATTTTGCAGAAATTTGTCAAGGAAGGCGGGCAAAAAGCAAGGGGATACGATGGAAACGATTGGGGCTTGAATATTGTCATTTGTTCTTATTGTTATTTTTATTGTTACGTTTATAAATCAGCAAAACATTTTATATTAAGCAAGAGAGATCACAACGAAAATAAAAATGCGTAAAATATTGAATTAATTTATTAATATTAAAGAGGGGGGGGGGGGGGGGGAGCGGTTTCATAAAAAGGGGTGAAGAGGTAGGAAATGAAACCGCCGTTAACAAAAATATCACAAAAATGTACAAAAAAAAAAGCCTAAATATTTTAAGGAGCGGGAAATGTGTTTTTGTGTAGAAAAGTGAAAATGTTTGCGAGTGCTTATGGCAGAGAAAAGGGAGTGAAAATGAAAGGGGGGAAATCGAAACGTGCCCGGAGGGCAAAGACAACAAATATAAATATCTGCGGCGATGGGGGGGGGGGGGGAGGGCAGTGGAAGGAGTTGCACCCGTAGGAGGGGAGGGGGCTGGAGACGGACGGCAAGCAGTTCATGCGAACACTGCCGGGGCCGTCAGACGATTATCTCCCGCATCACTCGCACGCCGCCGCCGCCTCCGTTTCTGAAGGAGGACGAATCGCTCGCGGAGCTGTCACTTCCAGCGCCGATCAGCTGTTCGTTGCTGCTGTTTCCGGCGCCCCCTTCGCCCCCTCCGGCGATGGGAGGGGCTCGGCTGCCATTGGCGGCGCCCCTCTCCCCGGTGCCGAGAAGGGAAGAAGGAAAGCCGTTGAAGAACCTGTCAAGATTGGCTAGGGCTTAGACCCTCTCAATTGAATTGAATCTTTCTTCCCTTAAGCTTTTCCATCAATGCAAAGTCCCCCCCCCCACCAAATTACTTGCTGTAGGGATTTGGCGGTTTCCCCTGCTGTCCGGGTTGGTGGCCAATGCTCGGACTGCTCTCTGTCGAGCTACTCTGGTGAAGGGCGTTCTCCACCACAACAATGCCCCCGAGGGCATTTGCGGCTGCAAACTCCTGCAGGAAGGGGTCGTTGGAGAAGTCGTACGGCTCCAACTGCTGCTGCTGGGGAAGCGAAGAGGCGACAACGCCATTGGTCCATTCACTGTCGCCGGAGGGCGAAAAGCTAAAACAAACGATAAAATTACCTATAATTATGAACCCCTCAGGCGACTTCCTCCCCCAAATAGCGCCCCCAAGACTCACTTTGGCCCTTCATCGCACATTGCCCCCAGCAAAATGCCCGTCGTTTTGCCGCCGACCAGTCCGTTGGCAGCGACTGCATTTGCGGCCGCAGTTGCTGAGTTTGAGCCGAGTGTGAACACTCCGCTGTCCGTTTGAGAGCCGTTTGGTGCCGTATTTTTGCCGTTGCCACCGGACGCAATTGGAGAGCCAATGTCAATTCTAAACGTAGGAAAATTTACTAAAAGCCTTTTTTTAATTGCCATTTTCGTTTTGGATCGCAAATAATGCCACACAAAGTTTAAGTGTGCCCTCTTTAATCACCTGTCCACCACAACTCCTCCGTTCAGATTCAATTTTTTCTTTGTCGGCCTCATTATTCCGTTGGCGGTCGCTGATCGCCTCACAGCGGCATTGATCTTCTGCTGAAAGCGTCGGCGACAACAAAGAAGCGCGATCAGAATGGAAAGGGAGAGGACACTGACGGAGCAGAAGATGAAGGCGATCATCCACACGGAGGGAGCGGAAGCGATTTGTTCAACTGTACGGAGGAAGCGAGATTATTGTAATGGACTCGAAGTTAATAAACAATGGGGTTGAATGAATGATGATGAGAGGAGGAAGCGAAATGAGGGAGCAATATCGCTGGAAGGGGACGGACATGGCGTCGGAGAGGCGGGGGGGGGGACTTGGACAAGACGGGGGGGGGGGGGGGTGGCGTGGTCAAACCCTCGTTGAAAGCTTCTTGCTCTTCAAACGCATCTTCTGCACGAATCAGCTTATGCAAGAGAATGAGGAAAAATTGTTTTATTTTTGGTTGGGTTGGATTTGATGAGTGAGGCGCACAAATGGACGGAGGCGGGAGACAGATGGCTGTGGGAGGAAGGCAGGGCAGAGCATCATTCATCGGCGGTTTTGGAAAGCCCCTCGGGGCATGAATGAATGAGCAAAACCCCCTGGGGTAATAACATATCTCTGTCGTTGATCTTTCTCCAAAGTTTCATTCTCAAACGAACCCCAACCGACCGATGAGAGGGGGGGGGGCATTTTGGCCATTTTAACCATCGAAAGAGGGGGGGGGGCATCTGCTAAAGCCAAAGACAGATGGAACTAATTAATTGCTTTAGAATTGGTGGGAGAATGCAATTGGTGGGAATGAATGGGGCAAAGAGCTCGGATAAATAAATATAAAAGTGACAAAGTCGGGGGGGGGGGGGGAGTCCCCCAAAAATAAAACCCACCAAAAATTTTGAGTCCGCTCGAACATTTAGTCAGATCATTAAGCATGCAGTAGCGCACTTTGAAACGTTCAGCGGCCAAAATGCCGTGCACAATTCCATCGGATTCAGCCAACGGAAAACAGCTGCAAATTGTGGGAAAATCAGCGGGCAAAATGGGGCAAAAAACAAAAAAATAAATACCCGAGAGAACGCCAAAGGCCGTCCTCTTCGGACGACAAATAGACGAGAAGGCAATGCGACAGGGAATACCTCAGCGGCTGCAATTTCAAGGGAAAATGCCATTAAAATCCGATTTGAATGCCATCACAATTTGCTGAAAGCACCTGAACTACTAGCTTCTGCTCGTCCGCCAAGTACATGGCTTGTTCGGGTGCCTGTATGTCCATGCTCTCGCGGGCGTCCGCCGTTTCCCCGTTGGCAATTGCCGTCCAATCGGACATTCCACGCGAATTTCGGGCACGGACCCGGTACCAAAAGGTGCTTTGCGGTCGAAGTTGGGTCAAATTGTGCACCAAATAGGTGTCCGGCCGAGCGGAAAACTCCCGATCGCCATCAATCTTCAACAAATTCCACTTAAATTAACCGGCACAAAATTCGGGGAGGGAGGAACCCCAACAGAATGGTCAAATTTAATGTCCCATTTGTCCGTTGTTGTTCAATGAATGCAAAAATAACCCCGTAGAAAGTCATGGTCGTCCAGTTGTGGGGTGTGAACACAAAAGTGTCCGTCTGCCCGTCTCCGCCCGCCTTTCCGCTGTACGGGTTCACCATCCGGTACTCCAACTCAAAATTCTGCCGTTCGCCTCCGTCGAAGGCGGGGCGCCATCCGACCATTAGCCAGGTGAGGCCGGACTGGAGTAGACGCGCTTGGAGGGGCGTCTGAGGCCGACCTGAGAGAAGAAATGCGACTGAGTCCAATTGGAGACGTCCTTTTATACTTGGCGTCTGCAGTCGAATGTCCACCGAAGCCTTTTCCCCAACTCCGTTCCGCGCCTCGCAAGTGAACACGCCAAAGTGTCGTTCAGAGACTTCTCTCAGCTCCAGCACCGACTCGAACTCGTCGACGGCATCTGTACAAAGGGAGACGAGACGATTACACCCTAAAGGAATGCGGGAAAGGCATTCACTAACCGCGGGCCTTCGAAAGGTGCCTTTTGTACTCGCCGCCTCCAAAATCTGCGCCGATCTCTTGCCCATCTCGACTCCACGTCACTTTCGGTTCGGGTCTTGCAGAAATGCGGCAAACAATTCGTGTCTAGAGTAAAAAGCCCGATAAAAGATTATTCCTGATCATTTTTGTGCAAAACGTACGGAAGTTCCAGGCTCAGCGGCTGCCAATGCCATTCCTTCGGCAAACCGTTCGTTCAGAACGATTGGTTGATGGATGACAGTGAGAATGGATGTGCCGGACGTCGGCTGGGCGGTCGGCGAGTTTTGCGCTTCACACGTGTAATTGCCCTTGTCCGCCCAGCCGACCGGATGTGCAAATCGGAGAATGGAAAGGACGGCATGGACACAACTCTCTTCAGGACGACAACTTCAATAGGAAATTAAATTGGTCCATTTACAAATTCGGAACTTTTTATACTCTGGAAAAGGGTCGGATGTCTTTTCAGTCAGCGTCCAATGGCCAAAAGAATCTGTGGGTAGCTGAACGTCGTCCCTCAGCCAACGAACGGTCGGCCGGGGAAATCCACGGGCCTCACATTCAATGGAAACGTCGGTCGCCCCATTCGACAATATTTTGGTAGGCATCGGCGGGCGCGAAATCCGCGCGGGCTCAACCACCTTGAAATTAGTCAAAAGTGAGGAGTTTCTGAATGTTTGACGCTTACCGTGACACGGATGCTGGCCTCCTCGCCCTGGCCCAACTCGTTGAAGGCCACGCATCGGTAGACGCCGTTGTGGGCGAGCTGTGCATCGGACAGCTTCAGCTGTGCCCGGTTCCACTCGGTGGCCGTCCGTTCGTACATTCCCTTCGTTGGCGGCCCCGCCCATCGGAAGCGTGCCGGCGGACTGCCTGCATCGCCATCCGTGCCACAGCCGAGCGTGATCGGTTCGCCAACATTAAGTGACGTCTGTTTGGCACTGATCGACGCCGGGCCAGGCCGACGGCGGACATCGACGAGTACGCGGGCAAAACCGGCACGGATAACGACGGCCGACTGGGGGACGGAGACGGACGATTTGGACACGAACGATGACAAAGTCAGCGTATTCCACGCGGTGCATGTGAAGTTGCCCGCATGGGCCCTTAAATTAATGGATCCATTGAGAGTAATTGGCCAATCAAAAATGCCTACCGGTTGACGGACTCGATGACCAGACGTGACCCGTTGCGTTGAAAGCCTCCCGGCCCGGTCCATGCGATTGCATCGGCCTTCGGGTTGGCGTCCGCCTCGCAGTCGATCACTAGCCGTTCGCCTTCCACTGGGCTTACCACTGAGCCCCCCGAGGCCCCTCCGTTGGCTGTTCGGATGTGCACGGTTGGCCCGTAGAGCACGTTGAGACGAATACGTTCAGAGCCCGAGTCCAAAGAGTTGGTGGCCGTACAACGGAATTCGCCCGCATGCGCACGTCGCACGTGCACTCGCCACTCCCGCTCGGAGTGCACTTCGCCCGAGGGCAAATGCGTCCACGCAAAGTTTGCCGCAGGCGGATTCGCGTCAGCGGTACACTTGAGATCAAGCCGCTCGCCTTCCTCGATGTTCAGTTCGGACACTGACGGCACAACTTTTACCCGCGGAGCGTACAGAACCTGTCCAACAAAAAAGTGTCAGTTTTGTTTGCCCGATTTATATGCCAAATTTGCTGATCAGGTTTTGCGAATAAGGGGACAAATCATTTTGTTGTCACTTCTCTCACATTGAGTCTGTTCGTCTCCGCGCTGATGAATTCGCCCTCTTTAAGTGCTTTGTTCCAAACTTGGCACGTCAAATAGGCGCCGTTGTCGCTGCGTGTCAAGTGCCATTGCAACGTGCTGATTGCGCGTGTCTTCGTGCCGCTGCCCTCGTGCCGTTCGTGGAACCAAGTGTCCGGCACGCGCGTCCGATTGTCGAAAAGCCACTGAAAGCGCGGCAGCGGGTTGCCGTCCTGCGACTCGCATCGAACAGTAACAAATTCGCCCTCTCGCGCGGCTTCCGTTGGCTGAGCGGCGATTAGCGGCGTTTGGGGTGGAACTGCGGCATAAAAAAACATTCGTTCGGTTGCAAAACTTTTCATTTTTTTCAAATTTTCATTTGCTTTTGCCGTCGTAATTATTGGGAGGTTTTGGAGCAAAAACCATTCGCCAACAGCGGAAAAGGAAAGGATAATTCTTCAACAAACAAAGGCAATAGCCCCCCCCCCCCCCCCATTTCCGACCAATTCCGACCAATTCATTCGGCATTTTCTTTTTGGCGGCCCCCTTTTTTTGGCAATTTGATCTTTTCAGCAAATAAATTGTAAGGGAATAAAGGGAAATAGAGAGAAAGAGAGAGAGAGAGGGAAATAGAGAAAGAGAGAGAGATGTGAGAGAGTGAGAGGAAAGAGATAGAGGGAAGAGAGAAAGAGAGAGAGAGATTTACTGATAAAAGTTTGGCAATTTCTTTAATCCAAGCACCGTTTCCACGAAATATGGAAGGAACTCTATAAAATACCTCTTACAATTTTATTTATAATTTACCACTTTTTTTGCAAATTGTTTTTTCCGTCCATTGGTGAAAGTGCCACTAATCCCCCTGTGCCAAATTACGGGATTAGCCCCCCCCCCCCACGCTCACCCCTCGTTGGAGATAAAATCCGCCATTTTCCGGGGGGGGGGGGGTCTAATTCGGATTTGTGGAGAAAACAACCAAACATTCTAAGCAAATCTTACTCTTCAGAATTGATTCTCTCGTCGGGTATTGAATTTCAACAGAATTTGACTTATGCAAATTTTGCCCTCGGGGGATGCTGCAATTCTCTCCCATTCGTTTACCTTTAGCCTCTGAGATTTGTTGGGACTGAGCACCCGATTTCCCCCAAAAATGGCTTTGCTCCCCGTCATAATCTGATAAAAAGGGATCCCACGCGAATATCCCATCCATCCCATCCATCATTGTTCCCCCTATCCCCAACCCCCCCCCCCAAATCCAATCTAAGAAATACCCCCCCCCCCCCCCCTCCCGCCCCGACTCATAAATTTATGTTTCATTCTTTCGATGTTATCAATCAGAGGCGACCATTGCCCCTTCTGCTAATCTCATTGCCGGTTTGACCACCTGTTTCGCAAAAATCACGTCAAGTGAATTTTTCGAATTAAATACCAAATCAACAAAGCCTAATTCCCCCCCCCCCGCTCTTTCCCAATTCCGTCCCCGAAGGGCAATTACCGCCAAAAGGGAGTCCATTGGTAACTTCGCCCGAGGGGAGGGGAGGGGGCACACATTGTGGAACGGCGCTGGGGGGGGCACGTAATTGGCGATAAGTAGGGTTGGCCTGTTTGACTGGACAGATGGTCAAAAGTTGGGCGGTAAAAGTTGCGAACAAAGGGGAGGGGGGAGGAGGGGGGGGGGGCACATCTGCCCCGGGGGGGGGGGGGGTGTTGCTGAAGGCTAACGGACCATTGGGACCAACAAAATGTTGTTGCTAATTCTGCTGGAATTTGGTGGTCGGTCTTTGGACTTAGGCGCCTTTAAACGGTGAATTAACAGACTCTAATTAATCGTGCTTTCTTTAAAGTGAAAGAATTGTCTGTCCAAAAATCCCTTTTCTTCTTTCAATCCTTCCAATTTCCCCACCTTCTCTTTACTAACAAACGTCACTCATCCAATTCCTTCTGTGCCTCATCCGACCGCCCGCTCAATCTTGTTTCCCCCGAGGGGTTGAAATGGAAATCGGAGGAGGCGAAGGCGGAAGAGGATGATTAGAAAAGTAATGGAAATGCGACTGAATTTGGCACGGTCCGATGGGTACAGAGAATGACGACGAATTTATGAAAATTATGGGAATAAAATGCTCGCTGCGTGCCCAGCAATCCGCCGATCCCCGAAAGACCCCCGTAGGGACGAATTCTTTAGATGGGATTGGGTCTGCCTGATCTGATCGGGCTTGGCCCTTTTATTTGGGAGGCGTCCCGCTGCCCCCCCCCCCCCAATTTGTCCACTCACCCAACACGACGACATGCGCCGGCTCGCTTAGCATTTGTTGCCGCGTCTCCGTGTCGATTAGAGCGCAGAAAAAGCGGCCGTTGTCTCTTGCGAATTGAATGCCTTTCAGTCGGAGATGGTATTCGCCGTTCTGTCATCACAAATGGCACTGATTAAAGTTACAAATGATTGCGGGCACATTACCTGTGCCAATGTGTCTGACAACGCATAACCGTCGGCACCGGAAGAGGCAAACAAACGTTCGTTGCGCGACACCAAACTGAACGCGTACCCAATAAACAAATTGAATCGATGAAATATGTACACAAAATGCACTCACATCGGTGTCTCACCCACAATTTTGGTCCATTCCAACTCGTACCGGCTTCTGTCCCGGTACTGCTTGGACACTGAGCAGTTCAGTTCCGGACCCTTTTCTCCTTCCCGCACAAGGTAAGGCTCTTCGTTGGGTTCGGTCAAGAATGGACGTGTTTGGAGGGGAAAAGTGGCTGCCAAATCGGATGGGACGGAGTCGGTGGAGGCTGAGGACAGAGTTGAGAGGGGGGAGGCTGCTGAAGAGGGAAACGATCAGGCTAATTAAGACAATTCGATGTAATTACCGGTTGATTGGACCATTAGAAGAAGGCCGACAAAAGCCATGTGATTGGAAGTGATTGGACTCATTGAAAGTGACCGATGATCAGTTGAAAACATTTGAATGAATAAATTAGTGTCGTCGGCAAAAGATCAAATGGAAAGACATCGGCTGAAAGCGAATGGTTGGAGGAAAGAATTTGGCTGAAGGGGAATACATAAATGCAGCAATTGACAAAAAATAGGCGCGCAAAATACACTTTTTGTTGTTGAGCGATGTTATTTGGAGGGTCGGCAACACTTTGAAACAATTTGTGGGCATTTGCCTTTGAGGGAATGATAATTTGGTGAAAGGGCAATGGGGCCGCCGGAGGGGAAGGGAGGGGAGGGGCGGCATTTGGCAAGGTAAAAGGGCATTTTTAGGGAGAGAGATAAGCACCCTTGAGGGGAGAGGAGGTGGATGAACACGAGGGATGGGAAGGGACGATGGAATGTCTCAGCAAAAAGGATGAAGATTGATGGAGGGATGAATATGATCGCCTCGGGGAGGGGGGGAGGGGGGGGGGGAGGGGGGTTAGTGATCGATCTGATCGGTAACGGGGGAGGGGGAGGGGTAAAAGTAAGCGGAAGTGGTGGAACTGCCAGGAGGGAAGCACATACTGGGAGGGGGGGGGGGGGAATGGCCAAAGGATAATGAGAAGCTGGACTGATTGATTGATTAATTGATTCAGGTTGCATTTGATTTGGTTGACCAGGTGGATGGGAATGATGACTGCGGCGGAAGAGACTCAAGTGATCTGTGGTTGATGATCGGCTGAAGTGTGTGATAACGGATGGATTATTGCGCAAATGGAAGGGCAATGGACGTATGGAGAAAGACGGACGTGCCCCGGGGTCTGAGGGAGGGAGTGATCTGATTGAAGAGAGGGGCAAAGATCTGAGGGGGGGGGGGAAGTGATCTGATTGAATAGAGGGGAAAGGTCTGAGGGGCGGGGGGGGGAAAGTGATCTGAAGAAGGGTAAGGGCATTGCCCCGCTCGGCTGTCCGTCGGGGCAGATGGTCATAAAAAGGCGGGGCCCGCCCGACGTCAATAATAATGGTGGAATGATGACGGACGATGGGAAATGAAGTGGCAATGGGAGAGAAGAACGTAACGCAACATGTGGGAGGGGCCTCCCTCGGGGGAGGGGGCCTCCCTCGGGGGGCCACCCTCGGGGGAGGGGGCCTCCCTCGGGGGGCCACCCTCGGGGGGGGGGGGGTCCCTCGGGGGAGGGGGGGGGGCTCCCTCGGGGGGGGGGGGGGGGGGTCAGTGGGATTTGACAGAGTTTGACGAATGGCACTTTTGTGCAGAAATCCCTTTTCCTCCCCCTTAAGATAATTGGCCTTTCTACGACCGACGACATTTTTGTCGGCCCACTCAAAGTCTTTTGAGTCGATTGGCGGAAGATTATGACACCTTTTAATGGACATAAATTGGGCGACGGTATTGCTTGTTGCTCGGGGAAAGCTCCGAAGAAGTTGAAGGAATGGGTGGACGGACAACAACAATAACAGCAGCAGGACGGGGTCGGGAGGGGGGGGGGAGATCGAGACGGAGATTGAGAGGGGGGGGGGGGGGGGGGGGAAGATGCAAATGCAGAGGATGGATACCCCCCGGGGGGGGGATGATGGCTGACTGATCCACCCGCGGGCGAATGGATGCAATTGACGCGCGAGGGAATAATAAACAGCAGAATTTGCTGGGGTAAGGTGCTGGGGGTGATCAGCTAGATCCGATCAGACTTAACGAGTTTGGAAGCAGCAGCAGATGAATTGGTTGGTTGGATGTAAATTTGGAGGTAAATGGGGAGAAAATGTCCAATATTTGAAAGTGGGATGAAGATGCAAAATGACCGAGTGATTTTCCGTCCGTCGATCGACGGGGGGGGGAGGGCGGGTGCCACTCCCCCAATCGAGGCTAATCCCCGTCCGTCCCATCAGCGGGGCAAAGAATGCCTTCGCTGCTGTGTTTAACAATCACCCAAACAATTCGTTGACAAATTGTTTTGCTTTGGGCGATCTGTGGTGGTTTCGACCAAATTAATCCAACCCAAAAACCCCAAAATGGACAGGTGGCAAAGGATTATCGTCGTATTGGGTCATCGGAAATGTCATCTTTTTGCATTTTGGAGCTTTATGCCTGAAGGAAATTTGGGCAAATTAGGGGGGGGGGGACAACAGACAATGGTCGCCAAACAGCGACGATGATCAGAGTTGAGGTTAACCGACCCCTCCCCCCCCCCTCCCCAATAAAATCTGAATGCTTAATGATAATGGAAATCGGTGAGAGTCGATTTGGGAGAATGTGTCCCTCAGGGAACGCATCGCGCATTTGCTGATTTGTGAGGGAGCGGTTCCACCCCCCCCCCCCCCCCCAATTTTTGCTGAGTTTCGATTCATCGATGCCCCCAAGCCAAGGTCAGTCACTCATTCGGCGGGAGGTGCGCACAATAAAATTGGCTGTGGGGGGGTTTGGAACTGTCGCCGAAAAATGGCGGGGAATCGGACGGAATCCCTCCCATCCTATTAGGGAGGGAGGCGGGAGAGGGAGGGGGGGGGCATCGAAGTGTCGAAAAATGTCTTGAGCATTTGGAATGGAGGAAGTGGGTTAAGGCGGCATGGAACAACCCCCGGGGGGGGGGGACAATGGGAAAGACAACGGCTGGGGGGGGGGAGACGACCGATTGGGGGTTCAAATTCGATTTGGAAGAAAGGAATAATTAATGGACGGATAAAATGAATGGGTCGATGGGTTGCGGATTCAAACCAACCAAATTGATTTAAATCATTAAATTTGTTTAAAAAAGGAATAACACAAATAGTTCCGTCTGCTCAAAATTCAGAGAAAGAAGCCTACCCTCCCCCCTTCCCCCGCTGCCCGAAATTGCTGTTTTGCCCCCCCCCCCATCTACAGGATTACCCCCCCCCCCCCCACTCGCCGTTCTTCTGTCCGTTCTCCAAACGGTGTCCCGGCAACGGACTCAAAACCCCACAATTCCACCTTCAGCTCACCAATTGGCCACCACCACATTGGACTTCACATAAGGGATTAATTAGGCTTCTCTTGCTGCTAAAGGGATGGATAATTTGGCGAAGTGCAAATACAATAAATGAGTGGGGAGTATAATGCAAATCGCGCAATTTCCGATTGTCACTGCCGGAGGGCAAAGGAAGACAAAATTGGCAGAGAGAAAGTGCCGAAACTAAAACATATGAACTGGCAATTGGATTAATTCCAAAATCAGAAATGTCCAGGTTTTTCTTTTTTTACATTTGAATAACCAAAAAACTTGTGCCATTCTTTGCGCTCCTTTCGGCCCCGAGGTAAAGAAATTATTGTGAGATAAATGTGGCCACAAAGCCGTCAACGGACGGAGAGGGTGGGCGGGAGGAGGAGGAACAGAGTTGGGGGAGTTGGGGGGGGGGGGGGGAGTTGGGGGGCCTGTGATGGTCACCCCCCCTCCTCACTCAGTTAGTCAGTCGATCGGTCTGTGGACTGAGCTTTCCAGGGATAATTAGCCGAGAATGTCGTTCTTCGAACTGCTGGTTCTTCTCAGCCTCCCCGTTGTGTTTGCCAAGCCAACGGGGCGACGAAGGGGGGGGGGTGGACAGGTTAAGTACCATTGTCCACTCCCTGCTGATGGAGAGGGGGGGAGGGGAGAAAGCCGACTTACAAACAAAAGCGGAGGAGGGAGGATGAGATGGAATTGGATGGGATGAAGAAGGGAAGGAGAAGTGTAGAAAAAAAGAAAGATAGTGGAGAGGAGAAAAGAAGAAGTGATTCGGAAGAGATGAAGAAGAAGAGGGAGGAGGAAAAAGGAAGAAGTGATTTAGAAGAGATGAAGAGAGGAGGAGGGAGGGGCGGGAGGGGGGGGGAAAGATAGGATGGGATAAAGACGACCGCTGAGAAAGAGGCTGAAAAGGCGTTGGAAGTCGGGAAGATGAAATGGAGGAGATTGGAGAAGAAAAGAGGGGACCTTTTGATCCAAATCGAAACTTTTGCGAATAAAAGTGGCATTTCCATACGGAAGGCAACTAAAAGGCTGCGGCGGGCAAGAAAAGGAAAGAAGAAACGGCGAGGGGGGGGGAATGATGAATGGGAGGGGGGGAAGGGGGGGGGGAGAGGGAGGGGGGGGGGGGGGGGGGGGCTCTGATCGGCCGGAGAATGAATCCCTGCGGATGTCGGAGATTGGAGGACAACATTTGTTTACATCGCGAGGGGAAAGGGGAAGACAAATCAACTTGACTTGGAAGGAAAGATTTGGCCAGAAGGGCAGGCCCATTACAGATCAGACCCTCAATCTTTGGGTGGGAGGGGGGAGGGGGGGAGTCAAAAGGGCATTGGGGAAAACATCCCCGAAAATCTAGCTTTTGATGATCATTTTGCTCTAATTGGCGTGACGGGAGAGACAAATGCTTGGAAAGTGAGTGAATATCACAGAGAGTGGGAGGGGGAAGGGACACATTTGCGTAATTGCCGGGCAACTTGGGTGGGTGGGATGCTAGGGGGTGGAGTTGGGTGAGGGGAGGAGGGGGGTTGTTGTGGAGAAATGGGGGGGAAGGGGGGGAAGTGAGGGAGGGGGGGGGGAGGGGGGGATTGTTGTGGAGAAATGGGGGGGGGGGATTGGGAGATTTTTGTAGAAAAGAAAGACCGGATCAGGCAGGAATAATTAAGACGGAGAAGGTAGAATAAAGGCGGATTGATGAGGATGGAATGGATGTTGCCGGAGGGAATGGGGTGGTGATCAGTGATCATAATTAACAAGAGAGAGGTGATCGAAGTCGATCAATTCGCTGTTTCTCTATGCCGATTGCCAACCCCAAATGCTCTCACATGGCGGCAACCTTTCGCTATTCTCGCTAAGATTTACTCGAGCGGGCGGGCGAAGTCGTCGGAGGTCCGAAGAAAATAAATCAGAGGGGGGGGGGGGGGGGGAAATAATGGGGGGGATTTGGCCGATCGCCGGAGCAAATCTATTTGATTGTTGTGAAAATGTGTAAAAGTTACGTTACGATTGGAAGTAGGTGCCAATGCACAAAGAGAAGAAAAAGAAATGGATGAAAGAGAGTGCGGGGGGTCGGGGGGGGGGTCGAGAAAGGGGGGGGGAGGAGGGGAGGGGGGTCGAGAAAGGGGGGGGGGAGGAGGGGAGGGGGGTCGAGAATCGTTGGCACTAAAAATGGATGGACAACTCTCATTAGCGGGTGAGAGGTCGTCGCCCCCCCCCGCCCGAGGGAATGTATCCCACCCGGATAATGGACACTTGCAAAATTAAACATTTGTAGCGGGTGCCAACGAATAAGGACAATTTGAGAAGAATTGTTGGTTGAAATGTGGAGGGGGAAGGCTGCACTCTGGTGGTGGTGCCGACTCATTCACTCTCCGATGGACGGAAAGCTTTGGATTTTAGAGAAATACTCAAAAACTGAAGGCGGGGGCGGGGAAGGATCCGCCAAAAAAGGCAAAGGGAACGAATGAATGAAATGAAGCCACAACAAAAAGCTTTGCCCAACGGGGGGGGGGGGAATCACCCTCCTTTCCCCCCCCCCCAGCAAAAGGTTGAGCTTCCCAGTGCATATTCGGCCCCTCCGGTGCTGTTGCTGACTGATTCGCTTGTCCCGCTTCCGATGATTCATTTTGTTGAAAGAGTCAATTCACTTAAAATATGGCCTTACCCGTTTATATTTTTCGTCTTGTCGGCTGACAACAGTCGAACTGAAGCATTAGGCCAAGAGATGTTACTGGCTGCACTTTGCTAGAGGGGACCAATCGGAGGGAACGAATGTGCGTGGAGATTCAGCAGGTGTGAGTGAGGAAAGGCGCAAATTATACCAATTATTGCTCACAAGTTTTTTCGGGGCCTGCGAAGGTGGTTGAGAAAAAAAAGAGTCGCGGAAAAAGCATGTCAGAGGCGCATACTGGGGGGGGGGGGCGAGAGGGGCGGGAGATACCCCGAGGGGGAAAGATTAATTGAGGAGGGGGGAAGCTTGAGGGAAGTTTGTTAGGGTGCGTCAGGATGAAGGGGGGAAGCTTGGGGGGGGGGGATTGGAGTGGGAGGGGGGGGGGAAAGAGGGAGGGACTGGATCCGATCAGAGAAGGGGGGCATTTACGAGGGACATTGAGTGAATCTGTCACATCGCTCTGATTAAGTCCCATTATTCACAACAGAAATGGACAGGCTCGAAGGTAAAGCGAGATGTGCTTGAAGAAACAAAAGTTGGATGAAGCTAAGCCTAAAGGGTTTGAAACAAATGACATTCTTTTGGGTGGGCAGACGTCCGTTAGGTCAACATTGAAAAGTTTCCTCTTTGGAAAAGCGTCAGAAGAGCAAACCGCTGGTGGATTCCAACAGTGATTAGGGGGTTGAGAACTGAAGGAAAGATCAAAAGTTGAAAGAGGATGCTTTTTGGGATTGAATTTGATCGTTACAAAGAGAGAAGAGAGAGGTTGAGGGATTGAGGGATTGAGGGGTTGAGGAATGGGGAGAATCTCCCAATCCCCGGGGGGTGCGATTTTCCCCGAGTGCCGGAGGCAATCGAAGGGGAGAGAGGAATTAGCACAAGTGTGAAAGAACACTCATTCCCCCATCAATTGTTTGGGTTTTCGCGCAAAAAGCGAATTTTCGGGGTGAGTTGGGTGGACGGGGCGGGGGGGGGGGGGAAATTGAGTCTATTTTTTGGGGGAGGGCGATTATAATGGAGCGGGGGGAGGGGGAGGGAAGTCCGGAAAGCCAATTTTCTTATTGAGGTCGAAAATCGAAATTATTATGGGAGGGGGGGGGGTGTAGATGAAGTGTCAGTTGGCGGTGGAAGTGGGGGGGGGGAAATTTGGAGGAAGAAAAAGCACAGAGTTCGGCACGGAAACTCTAAACATTCATTCTTCGGCGAGCCCTCCGCCTTTGCCATGGCTTTCGTTGCCCCTAATCCCCCACTTCTTACCGACAAATTTAAATCCAATGGCCAAACTCTTCGCTAAATTTGCTCAATGTTCCTGCACTGACTGACCCCCACAAAAGACGGGAGAGCCCCCCCCCCCCCCCGCGACCGCAACAAAATAATATTCGCTGACCAAACAAACAAAGGCTTACGGACTTACCGAAGGTTAAGGGGGGGGGGGTCAGTTTATTGAGTGGGGAAAAGGGGGGGGGGGAAGAAGAGCGCGATGGGCACGGGAAGAGGGCAGCAGGTTGGCAAACACGGGGGGAGGGGTGGGCTGAGGAGGTGAAGCTGATCGGTCGGGTCAATTGGTGATGCTGTGGGAAAAATTGACGAGGAGGTCGTCGGGCTGCATATGATTTGGCCAACTTGGAAAAGCCGGGAAGGGGGGAGGGTAACTGCCGCCTGCCCCTCACCAATGGCAACCGAATGAAAGGGAGGGAGGGGGGGGGGACTCTTCAGAATCACCGAAAATGACCAACCGCCCGCCGATGACCGACAGACAGACCGACCGCTATTCATTCAGCTCCCTTCCGCCTCCAACCTTTTCCGTCCATTTCATTCATGGATGGATTGGTGGGGGTACGAAACAATGGGGGAAAGGGAAGTGGGGGTGGGGGAGGGGGGGGGGGGGGGGGTAGAGGTGCACCTGTTGGGGGAGTCGAAGCGGACGAAAGGGATTCATATGGGGGGAGGGCATGGATTGAAGAAGGGGGGGGGGTAGGGACAAATTGTTTTGTGGGGGGGGGGGGCTGAATGAGTGAAGGCCACTCACCACCACTCTCTGGAGCAAAAAAGCCGCGAATTGTCGGCAAAAACAACATTTTGTGGGGCAATGAGGGAACAACTGGTTCAGCAATTCACATTCAATTTTATGCCGGGGACTTTCAATGATGGCATTTTTGTCGAATTACATTTTGTGCGATTGGGGGGGGGGACATTTGCATATTGTCGATACTTCTGTGATAACCACACCGTTTTGGATCATCTTAACATCATATGGAGAAGGGAATGATCGATTAAATACATCGCCTAAGGCGATTTGACACTCTTGATTAAGCTTCACATGCTCAAAAATCTGTAAGCTCTATACTTTTTCATAATTTAAAAACATGCGATTTAGCAACAAAAAAAAGTGTCAATAAACTACATTAACTATTTAAAAGATTATTTGATTGTGGTGGGTGGGAGGGGGGGGATTTAATACAATCGCGAGGTGTACAATACAGCTCGGACTCGGATCTGGAGTTGTGCCCGCGGGCGTTATTTTTAACATGTCTGGCACCCTCTTTCTTGTCCATTGTCTTCTACCGCCGTTTTCCCTGCCGGCGTGCTGTCTCAATTTCTGCTGCCAACCCCTTCAAGTAGTTCATTTCCGCCTGCACCGCCTGCAATGTCCGCCTTTAGCTGCGCGTTGCGCTGCTCCAACTCCTGCAAATCCCCCGACGTCTGTTCGCGCTCCTTCCGCTTCTTCTCCCGGTAACGCGTCGCCGCCACTCGGTTCAGCTCCTTTTTCCGCTCGCGCCTTTTAGCGGTGGGGGCGGGCGACACTTCCGGCGAGTCCAAGCTGGACACGCTTCCCCTGCCTGAGTACGGCTTCTTCTTCATCATTGTCGATGGCGTCCTCTTCACGGCGACTGCCCTCTTGTTGTTTCCCTTAAGCTTAGCTTCAGTTGCAAGTTCAAAAACATTGATACTAAATCCTTTCTAATTTTCAAAGATAAAATATTTTATAAGAATTTGAGTTTGAAGAAAACTATAAACCAATCGACACTTTCTATAAGAGGAGCGAAAAGTGTCATAACCAAACCTTTAAACTTAAATCGGATAAAAGAAAACGATGGCGGAAAGGGCGGCACACCTTTTTTGAACTTTTCGCCTGCTGTGGCAAACTGTCAGACGACGACCGGCACTCAATTTCGGCACATTCCCTTTGGATTTCCTCTAAGATCTCATCTTGACTCAACGACGAATATTCAAGTGCCTCTTCAGCCGATGAATGGCCGCCCTCCCCAGCACTCCAGGAAGCGGAAGTGCCCACGCTGAGCGGGTCGAAGACTGCCGGGCCATATTGAAATTGGGTGCTTAACAAACTTGTTAGCCTCCGGTAAATTGAATTTAACTTTCACGAAATATATTTATTCTTAAAATGAGCCCAAATTTAAGTCCATTTGATGCCTTGCTGGTCAACCTTGAACTGATATCAGTGATTTGGAATTCCTCATGTTCCTGTCCGATCGGCAAGTACTGCTCGTGGTGTCCGGTAAAGGCGACAGTGTTTTGTTGAAAGGGTGGACTGCTTGAAGAAGCGGGGCCCGCAGTACCGAAGACGATGGCGTTGTGCGCGTCCATTGGGAGGTACGGCTGTTCCTCCACCCCCACCCATCCATAATCCGCCGAGTGATGGCAATCGTTAAATTGGTACTGCTGATCAGAGCCCGAAAAGTGGTGATGAAGATGATGATATTGGTGTGGTGCATCGACAAATTGCTGTGTCCCCGGCTCAGGCCCAACAAACGCAACACTGGGAGGCGGCCTTTGAGAAGGGAAAAATGCAATTAAGCAGCTAACATTTGATAGCCAAGGGGCATGCCACTTTTAATGCGCATTCCGCGAAGACACTTACTCCGTCTTGGGCGGTGATAGCAGCGTCCTCAGACAGAACCCCTCCGGCGACCATCCCAGGAAGTGACCCTGGTGAAGGATGGCTTTGTTGTCCTCCTCCAACGGCCCCTCCCATACCGGGTGCATGCCATTCAGTTCCCAACTAAAGATAACACTAAACACATGCCGTGGCATTCTTTAAGCCAATCCAGCCAGACCTCATTCTGTTGTCCCATGCTTCTTCTGTCTCCTCCCATATTTCCCTCTTCACTTCCCTTCCACCGCTCTCCCCCGTCCACACCGATGGCGGCAAACTCGCGATTGGCACATTCGGTGGAGCGATCGAACGGATACGATTGTTGGGGAAGAGGCCAATAGGAAGAGAGGGAAAGGGAGCCGAGGGACGGCATTTCGTCCACAAAGGAAGTGCCAACGCCGGAAACACACGACGGAGAGCCGCGCAGAGGGGGCGCCGTGAGCAACGGCATTCTCACGGTCGTTGTCGGCGGTTTGGGACGGGGGACGACGGCGGTCGGTTGCATTTTCGAGTTTAAATTATTTTGATTTACTGGAGAGAGTAGGGCGGATGATGTCAAAAGGGTTCTTCAAATTGATCGTAAATGGAAAAACAGAAGAAAATTATGTAGTGAATGCAATTCGATATTCTGAAAGGGAGAAATGCATTAATGAAAGGGTAAAATAATATATTTTAGTTAATAAATGTATTGGTTTTGATCGATTAGCAAAAGCGTAAAGTAAGCTGTGTCAATGAATGGAAATGGATGGATTGGGTGGGAATTGGGGGGGGGGGGAGCACCCATTTAATGAACATGGAGAAGCCCCAGCAGACGCGGCGCTGGCTGATCGGTTGGTTCGTCTCACTTTATGCGGCCATTCCCCCCACAGCAGGCGAATGAATGCGATGAATATGCGAATGAATCAATCGAATCGCCGGCCGCTGATTAATCACAACAAAAAGTGTTTGTTGTGTGCAAAATGGTTTCAGTTAAAGTAAAGCAAAAAATGAAGGTACAACATATTAATTAGTCTAGTTTGTATGCCATATTTACCGCTTACAAACTACATTATGCTCGAGGCGACGCCGTTTGAGGGCGACGCCGTTTGAGGGCGACGCCGTTTGAGGTCCACGCCGTTTGAGGGCGACGCCGTTTGAGGGCGACGCCGTTTGAGGGCGACGCCGTTTGAGGGCGACGCCGTTTGAGGGCGACGCCGTTTGAGGGCGACGCCGTTTGAGGTCCACGCCGTTTGAGGGCGACGCCGTTTGAGGGCGACGCCGTTTGAGGGCGACGCCGTTTGAGGGCGACGCCGTTTGAGCCTTTGTGTACCGCCAGCCAAAAATACTCCAATTTTAAAAAAAATGTTTTTAGTGATCGAAATATGGACTAAAAATTAGCGACCATATAAAAAGGAACAACATAAATGGTTAAAAATCGAACGGATGACGAATATGAGACAGGGACGGATACGAAAACGTATCCGTGACCATGCTTGTGTAATTGGCTATTCATATCCGCCGGATATATCCGGCTATCCATTAGTGATGCACGAGACCCAAAATTTACCGAGACTCGAGACCGAGACCTGATCCCGAGACTCGAGACCGAGACTTGATCCCGAGACTCGAGACCGAAACTTGACCCCGAGACTCGAGACCGAGACTTGACCCCGAGACTCGAGACCGAGACTTGACCCCGAGATTCGAGACCCAAAAGACCTGAGACTTTTCTCGAGTCGAGACTCTCGTGCATCACTACTATCCGTCCGTAACCATTTTTCTCGTCACTTTCATCGGTTTGTGTCGGCTGCTCTTTTTCTCCCAATGCTTCGAATTGCCTTATGCGAATTGTTCTGCGTTTATTGAACTGTCAAGAACAGACAGAAATAGTCGGGAAATGAGCGAAAAACAAGGCCCGAGGCTGTTCTCGGCAATTAGCAAATTTGTTGAATGAATGAGTCAGCGTTTGCCCTTTTTGTTCAGTTGCAACGGCGTCCCCCCCCCCTTTTTGCTGCCGCTGACATTCCTTCTCCATTATTCATTTTGTTCGTTTCCTCTCTTTTTTAAAACGAAAGATGCCAATAAATACAAACAAAATCAGTTAAAATGCCCTCTCCCTTTCTCGAGACCTCCCCCCCCCCCCCCCATAAATTGCCTTTGACGTAGGGAGGGGGGACCTTTTCTTTGATTCAAATACAAGCCCTTCAGCAGAACATGTGACCACCGAACGGACCTTCGCCAAATGCGGCACTCCATCGTGTTTTGGCACTCGCTTTTCCTCGTCTCCCTGATCCTCTTCATCTCTCTGATCACTTTCTTCCGCAGGAGCCAATGGCGGCTTAAAGGGAGGCCCAATAACAGCTCATTAGCCTCCCAACCAATCGATGAGGAGTTTAAAGAGGGAAGGGATCAGTTTGATCACAGAATGATCTATAGCTTCAAAGGTGAAATAAACGAAACTTTCTTTTTGCACTCCATTTTTGAGGAGTTCGTCTTGAACTCGCCTGGGAGGTGCACTGGGACGGAGAGGCCCTCGTAATTTCCAAGTGACATTCACCGGAAGGCCAGCCAGCATTTTGATCGGTTTTTCTGATCATGGCAAAGTTGAAGGGAGCGATTTTTGTCTGTATTCGACCAACGGTTCTCGAATGGTAAGGGCAAAATAAAGTTGCGATGAAAGAAAGTTCAGGTGGACGGTTGGGTGGACAGGCGGTGGAAACTGCGCAGAGACATCCACCAAGACTGCGAACTTACCAATTCGCGCACCAATCACTTTGAGTTTAGCCGGCGGTTGGCCACTTGTGACCCTCGAGACTACCGTATCGAGGCAACATTAAACCAAATACAGTAGTGTAGTTGCATCACACTACCGTATTCCTTTCTTTGAAGAAAGGGACCAGCAACATTTTGCTGGCCATCGGCACTCGCAAAAGGCTGAAATCGTTGAGGGATCCGAACGCTGCCCATCAGATCCGCTTCACCCAACTGTTACCGGATAATGATGGAGGCCATTTGACCGAAGTGTCCAACCAAATGGCCAATTTGAACACATTGGAAATTCGGGCAGAAAATGTGTTGATTCCGGCACGAGTGACCACTTATTGGTGTGCCATTGTCGAGTTGGGAGAAGCGCTCAAAAGAACCAAACATCACGTGATCAAGGTGAAAGAATGAGTAAGCAACCCCGAAGCTTGCATATTTTATCGAAGCAACTTTTTTGCATTAGTTTTTTTTTGTTTTTTTCCCAACTCCGCCCCAATTTGAGAGGGTAACCGTTCCAAACATTTACCAATGCGCAGTATGAGGCGGTGATCTCTGCCGGAAACGTCCAATTCGTTCACCATTTCGAAGTGTTCCATTGTCAGCAAATGACGCGGCCCTTTGCTGGCGACTGCAGCGAAGACAAACCGTCGGAGGCGCGCAGTTGCTCCAAAGTGTTGGCCGCATGGGCGATGGGGGCGAATGTGAGGGGGGAGGGGGACGGGGGGGGGGGACGAGGGGGGGGCGAGAGCGGGAAGGGGGGTGGGGAGGGGAGGGGATAGGGGGGAAGTGTGGGGGGGGGGGAGGGGAGGGGAGAATGGGAGAGGGGGGGGGGAGGGAGGGGGGGGGGGTAGAATTTGATCACCTTGAATTTATTTAGCAAATTGTGTATCCACCCGAGGCGGGAATGCCCCTGGGGGGAACTGGCTTTGTGCCGTTTCTAATGGTCGAAATCCATTACAACAATGAGCAAAAGGTGGCCGGCATCCGGGACAGTTCAGGACTGAGAATAACGTATACAAACAAATTGCGACCAAACGATGCCGGAATCATAGAGCTCGGGTCGGCATGATCGGAGATTGCCAGAAGAACTGATCTTTTCACAGGCTAATCTACTCTGATGCAAATTCCATCCCTCCGGGTCAATCAAAATTTCCAATCACTGCTTTATGTCCTGCCGATTGTACACAAAAAGTAAACAAAGTTGTGAGAAGAAAAGGTCAATCATTTTTCAGTTTCCCATCAACGGCATTTTCATTTTTGCTTCCCAACTGCACGCGCATCTGACGGGGCGCAAGCTGTTCACTTCAGTGATAAGAGACGGGAAAAAGGTTGCCGAGCTGAACCGGGACGACCATTACTCGCCCCACTGGCAGCACATCCAACCGCTTCGTCCTTATGTCCATGTCCAACCGGTGGGCGACAGAGGCCGGCCGACAATTAGTGAAAGAACATCCCCCAGGGCGATGTGCTCGCGACAACCTGTGTGTACGGGACGCTGGGGCTAAAACATTGGACGTGGGTGGGTTTTGGAGAAACAACGAAAAGGTTGGCTACTGTAATATTAAGGGCGGATACGGTATTGAGGACGAAATGTGCGTCAATTACGTCCATTATTACCCGGCGGCCGAAGTCTTTCGTTTTTGTTTATTTTCTAATTATTATTTGTTTCAGGTGGAAGTGTGCAAGTCGGCGGTGTCCAATGCGTCCCTTCACGCATTCTTCGCGCGATTGTGCGACTTTTCGTTTTTGAATTTCACTTTTCGTTTCTCCCCTAAAGGGGCGTCAAAGACAAACGCCTGAAGATCCACGAGAAGTATTCGGCCGTCCGATGGGTAAAAACACAAACATTTTGAAATCGCAGAACGATTTGCTTTTAAATTTTTTACTTTTCCATTTGGCCATTATTAAAGCGTTAAAAGAGAAAGCGCTCCTCCGTTCAGACAAAGGCCAAGTTGGACTCGTTGCGCGAGCTGTTCGCTGTTGCTCCGCTGAATGTTGCCTGTCTCCGGCATTCGGGCGAACTTTTTCCGGTGAATTTTTTTCTCTTTACATTCTTTGACCCTTCGCAGGGCCATCCGACCAATTGGAGTCGAGTGCCAAGACCGGCATATGCCGTTGAACCTTCCGGGACGAACAGCGCCGAATGTTTGGCACTTAATGATTGAACTTTCTGAAAGATGGGGGGAGGGGGGTGATTGATCGGATTATTCATTGAACTTTCTCTATCGATGGCACTTAATGATTGAACTTTCTGAAAGATGGGGGGGGGGGGTGATTGATCGGATTATTCATTTCTCTATCGATGGTATAGAAAGAAGATAAACAAACAAATAAATATTTGACATAATTTTGCTTTCGTTGACCACTCTCCCAGCAAAGTGCACTTAATTTGTTAGGTTCTTTGCCCTTATCGGTGCTTTGTTTACTCCGTTCGCTGTTATCGCCCGCCCGTTTGGGCTGTTTCTCTAATCGTCCATCGATTCCTTCACTTCCCCCCGCGTCCATCCATTTTATTTTACATAATTACCTATCCTCCCACTAATTAGCCAAAAGCAACATAATTATCCAATCAAACTCAGAGAAACATTTTCATTCAGAATTTGTGCATAATTTGGAGCAAAATGGGCTTCCTCCGATCTCTCCTCAACCAAACTTTGGACTTTTTGGTTCTCAATTTTGGGTGGTATTATTTTGTTTACGTCCATTTACCCCTCGGCCTTGTCGGGCGCAAAATTGGAGCCTTTCAAGATTGGCTTAGCCTTGGCCTTCAGCTTGGCATTCGAAGACACCCGAGGAAAGTGTTAGCCATTCAAAGACAGGTAAATGGAGGGGGGGGGGGTAATGTAAATTGGGGGAAATGAATAAATAAATGTTTCTTGCGGTTGAGGTACAAAAATGGTACAAAATGAATGAGCGGAAAATGATGTGCACGGAGGGGGAGGACAATTGCCAGAAAATGTGCTTCTCGCGACCCCGATACAAACGGAGCTGTTTTCGAGTGAATATGGGCGTTCTGCGAGACATAATCGAGGTGGACTTGTACTTATTGCAGGGGATGGGGTGCGAATATTTGTTAGAATTTACCGAAAATCGAGACCGAGAAATAACACCAGAGACTCTCGAGTCCTATTTATTTCACATTCGTATCCATAGACTCGACTGTCCCGAGGCTTTAAGGTCTCTCCAAACCTTCGAATTCTCACAATCCCGACATATTGAACTCCTCGGCTACCTTTCCAATCAAAACCGTTTTTTCCGAGCCCTCTGATCATCTGATCACCACACCTTTCACATTTGTTTTCTTTCCCTAGATCAATCCCTCGAGGGGTTTTGTACGAGTTGAGCCTGCCGTTACCATTTCTCAGCTGTTGGATGCACTTTTGCCGCTTGGCCTCACACTTCCGGTTGTGCCGGAAATTGGCAACTTGACGGTCGGTGGACTCGTTTTGGGCGGCGGCGTTGGCTCGGGCGGTGCCCGGCACGGACTTTTCCAGCACATTTGCATGGCTTTCGAAGTTGTCACTGTCGGCGGGGAAGTGTTAATTGCGGAAAAGGTAATGTAGAAATGGGGGCAAGAAGTTCGGAGTGTATTCTTCCGTCCTTAATCCCCCCCCCCCCCGACTCGCGCAGGAGGGTGAGAATCAGTCGCTGTTCTACGGCATTCCCTGGTCTCTGGGCTCTCTGGGCTTTCTCGTGTCCGCCACCCTCCAAACCGTCCAATGTCCGGCCTTCGTCAAGCTGACCTACCAGCCGTGTCTCTCCCAAAAGGTGCGTCTCCCAGACCAACTTTCAGTTCTTCACTCAACTTCAAAAGGAACTCGCCGGTCGTCTCCTCGAGCAATCACTTCCTAAGACGGGCAATCACTTTGTAGAAGCCATCCAATTTGACCTGAATAATTCCGTGTTGATTTGTGCCAAATTCGTTGACCAATTGCCAAAGAATGACCCTGAGGGCATTGAATAGACTCGGACAATGGCACAAGCCGTTCTTCTACAAACATGCACATGCAAGTATTAGCAAGAGGCGCCGTAAGTGACCTGTTTTATTTGTTGTTGAACTCAGGTGCTGTTTTCAGACCAAGATCGAGTATATGCCCTCCGGCGATTACTTTCGGCGGCATTGGCGCCCTTTGTTTTGGGAGATTGGGGCAATTGTGCCCCTGGTAAGCTTCTGCCCCGTTCGGTGGCTGATAGGATGGCTTCTTCCCCCCGAAATTCCCGTCATTACAACTCGCCGAAGTCGCCGTCTCTTCTCCCGCCAATTTATCCTTCAAAACTTTCTCGTCCCGACTAAATCCATCCCCAAATTGATCACATCGCTGCACGAACAGTTCAATGTGTGTTCTTTTAAAGGAAAAGCCTCCCCCCCCCCTCAAGTTTAATTTGTTCAGACTTATCCCCTCTGGCTTTGTCCCGTTTCTTTGCCTGCTCAGCCCGGACTTCTCCGAAACCGGCAGGGGCTGAACACCGTTTATGTGAATGTGGGCGTTTATGGGCGGTGCCAAGCGGCATCGCCAACTTATAGCGAAGAGAAAGAATTTGCCGAAGAGCGGGAGAAGATGAGGGCGGTGGAAGCGATGGTCAGAGAGCTTCAGGGGTCAGTTGGGGGGGGGGGGGGCTTTGGCACGGCTTAAAAGCATTGATTGATCGTCACCGACACGTGCAGATTCCAAATGCTCTGTGCCGACTCTCACCAAACAGCGGCCGAATTCTGGGACATGTTCGATGTAAGCAATCATTTTGCAGCAATTAATTCAAACAAAATTACCCCCCCCAAATTTTCGTTTACCCTTTCATTTAGGCCACTCTGTACGATTGGCTCCGTGCCAGATATGACTGTAAATGCGCTTTCCCAAATGTTTACGACAAAGTCTGCATGAGCAACAGGGAATTGTGACCGCGGGGGATGGAAGGAATTGTTTGGGATTTTGTGTACCTTTTGATGGGTTAATGCGAATGAATGATTGGCTATAATGAGAGTAACTTTATGCATAAATGTTATATGAAAATGGCTTTAAATTGAAAAACTTTTTTTGGCCATTTCGTCCGCCCGTGCCAAGGAAAGTGTTAAACACCGCCGAAAGTATGGGGGGGGGCAAACCAAAAATATGTCCCCTGAAGCGTGACTTTATTCGTCGGTGTCAGAGCGGAATTCACAGAGCGAAAGTTCAAATGTCTTTTCTTTCGCTTTTTGTTCATTCATTTGTATTCAGTTAACGTCCGAGATAAAATAATTTTGATGAATATTCTTTCAATTTGGTTTTGAATAAAATGAAACTTTCAAAAAGGCCATAAATTTATCTTTCCCCCAATGGCCATATTTTGGCTCCAAAATTGCATTTGCCCACTTCCCCTAATCGTCGGCGCTGCTTAATCCCCTTTAGGGCAATTTTCCCCTCTTCGCCTTAGGGCCAATTTCTTCCCCTGCAGGGATAGATTACCCCTCCTCCAGCCGCCGGTTGTTGTTTTTCTTTATTTCCGATGCAAAAGTTGTGCATCTCGGCGAAACCCAAAATATGCCCATTCCTCTTTAATTATGCAAATATTCAGCAGTAAATTAGAAAAATATTCCCCAAAAAATCGGATTCTGAGAGATGCATTTGCTTTTTCTCCATCTCATCAATTCAATTTCCATTTTTGGCGTAATGCCCAGCCGAAGTTCGAATTCAAATGCCGGCGGCGGTCGGCAAAGCGTTCGGCACGAAAGGCAGCCAAAAGCAAACGTAACTTTTGAGGGATTTAATTTAAAATGGCCGTTAACCAAAACAAGTCGCGCATTAGCAATTTGGACAGAGTCAATTTGTGCCGGGGGGCATTTTCGAGGGGCGAATGTTCGATTCGATGGCCAACAGAAAAAAGAACATTTTTCGGGATCGATGGGCAAACGGCGAAAGAACGGGCACAAATCCGACAGAGCCTTTGGGCGGCGGAGAGATTTTTGAGGAAGAATTGGCACGGACGAATGCGCGAAAAGAATCGGAACAAACCATGGGAAGAAAAGAAAGAAAACCGGGCGAAACCGGCGGGAGACGAACAAATTCGCCTTCTTGAAGAGAGAACGGCATCGTCGAGCACGGCATGTTGCCGAAGGGCACAAAACAAATCCCTTCAGGGACACACAATTCGACCAACGCTTTCCCGTGCACAATTTGTGCAGTCCGTGGAGCTCGGGCAGGCAGGCCAGCGATTATGTGTGGTAATTTGACTACTTTTTAAAATGTTGACACAAACTCTCTGCTGACCAGATTGAACTTGTTGAAGTCAGAAAGGGGGGGGGGCTCGGGGAGTAACTCCCCCCCCCCCCCCCCCCCCCAAATGTTTTCAAAACCAATTCATTGGACAGGGCGGAGCCAGCGGACAAATTGCTGCGACTGCTGAACGAAAAGTCGAACAATTACAATTATAAATACAATATGTTCTTGGCACCGGGCCAAATGACCGGTAGTAAATGCACCCCAATAAGTATCGGTGCATTGCATTCACTTCACTAATTTGTAAGGGCATTCGACCAATGTGTCCATTGGCATTTACATCGAGTCGATGAGCACGTTCAAGGCACAGACAATGGTTGGTTTGGTTGAGGGATGAACAATTAGTTGGTTGGCTCTGTTCCAGGACTTCGAGGTGGACATGTACTTCGTGATGGCATGGTGGGGGATGTTTGTTGTTGCTCTCCGATTGATTGTCCGTCGACCGCTGAACTTCCTCCCCCTCACCAGGTACTGACCGTCGACTGGCACACAACTGCACTCATCCTCTGTTGGTCGCGCACAAATCCATTCGCAGAAAGGATTTGGACGCCGGGTTCGGTTTATAAAATTGGACATTTTCACAATAAAAACATTTAATTAATGTTAAGATTTGTATTTTCTGAATGCCAAATTTGCCTATCTTCAAGAAGTGACAACGCCAAACTTTGTTCGTTTTTGGAATTGTTGCCTAAATGATTGATTTGCCTGTCGCAGATGTTGGTTATCTACCCGGATGGCCTTGTGTTCAAAACATTAAGGTGATTTTGCCTGTTTTGCGGGACTGATCTTGATTGATTTATTGATTGATTGGCCAAGAATCGACGTCACTCTCTCCTGCAACATGGACTTGCAGGTTGGAAGCTGAGAAGTTAAAGACGTCCCCCAGCAATCTCTCCAATCATTCAGCTCTTTCCTTTCGATCGTCAGGAGTGTCCGATGGCGATCCAATCTTACGCCTACGTCGAAAGTTTGGTCAACCTCAGTTGGCACGTGGACCCACCGTACTATCCGGTACGGTACTAAAACTATTTTGAATTAGCGATTGTAATGTGTGCTGTTTGTTATTAAGAGATGTTAATTTTGTTTGACGCTCAGATCACGACCAACCCGGAGCTGAAGTTGAACGACATGGTCATCACCGGAATGCGCTTTGAACGCTGCACCAGTCCGTACACGATGTTCCGAGGAAATGGTCCGTAAAATGGTTAATTGTAGTCGATAGCCCCCAAAGGTGTTTGGTCCTGCCTGCGCGGTTACATCGTAATGAAACGTCTCGTTCTCTTCCACCTCATCCAAACTTATATTCCTAGCGGTAGGTACTTCTTAATCACCAATTAATGTCCCGAAACGGCATCCGCCCGTTCCCTCCCTTCCAGCGATGTTGGTCTCCATCTCCTGGATGACTTTTTGGTTGGACCCCCGGGCATCGCCCGCCCGCATTTCCCTCACCATCACAAGGTCCCCACCAGGGCTGCACGCAATCGGATTCTGATTGCGGGTAATCCGCAATACGCAATCTCGAAAAAAAATCCGCAATCCGCACCCCCAAAAAGGCCGCAATTTCAGCAATCCGCAATTGCGTGCAGCCCTGGTCCCCACCCAATGAATTGTTGCAACTTTTTCTTTTTAAGTCTGTTGACATTGACAACGATGTCCAACGGGGTAAAATTTAATTACCTAAATATTTTTGTTAAATTACTTATATAATAATATTGCTATTTAGGCCAGACAGGACTTGCCGCAAGTCAGTTACATCAAAGCGATGGACATTTGGCAAACTTTCTCACAGGTTGGGTCGGCAGAACGAACCAATGTCAGAGTTTGATTGTGTTGGTGATAGGCATTGATCTTCCTGGTACTGCTCGAATACTCCTTCGTCTCCTACTTCTTCACACGCCGATCCTTCGACTGTTCCCATCGTCCCGTAAACGTCGAATGTTCCCGCCGACTACAGACCAAACGGGGCGATGGAACAACGGCCGAAGAAGCAAATCGGGCTGCTGGCAACGAACTTAAAGAGAGGGGAGGGCGGCGGCAGACGAAATCGGCGGAAATGGTGCGGCTGGGACTGCTCAAAGTCAATTCCAGTGCCATGATTCTTTCTGTTTTTGTCCAAATCACGGAAAGCCGGGGGCGGTTTCCGTTTTTGGTAATCTGATATTGTTTACAGAACAACAACATCCATGCCGTCGTCCGGCGGCGTTGCCAACCCACCGAAACGGTTCAGTCGAAAAGTGCCGTTTCAGCGATAGTCCCGCCAAAAATGGAGGAAATCTTTCCCACTGAAATTGGCACTTCCTCCGAAGGGAAAAGGCGGCACTTTTGCAGAATGAACAATATGCGCGAAGAACAACAGATGGGGAGGAACCATTCGGAGGAGGGCATTTTGATGGGTTTGGGGATGATGGAAGAGGAGCGGGGAGAGGGAGTGCCAATGCCGCCGAGGGAAAATGGCCTCTGGGGCTGGGACGAGGAGGACGGCAGAGGGGCGGCGGGAAGTGGAGGAAAGAGTTGGAGGAGTACGGGCATTGGCACACATTGTCAGCAGTGCCAATGGGAGGACGAAATGCGCGGGCGTGCCATCGACCGATGTGAGCGGGAAAATGTGCAAAAAAATGCCAACAAATAAAAGTTCCATATGCATTCAGACAGCCGCGCCCTATTCCCCACCATTTTCTTCTCCTTCTGCTTAGCCTATTGGCTCTATTATTGGGTGCTAATGAACCATGAGTGACTTCGCCACTGTACCCAATTAATTTCTTTATTTTTGAACAAAAAACCCATAATAAATCAATTTTATATTCTAAAATTGGACGTTTCTATTAAAAACTAACAGTTCTAATTCTCTTATTTATTTTCCTCAAACGTAACTTTCTTTTAATTTTAAGCTGAATGAACAAAAATATTTCTTAGAGTTCAACTTGAAAAAAAATTGTGTGAAAATTGGGATTAGGGGCATCCTATACTATTTGTTTGTGGGTGTGTTTGGTCTTTGTTCTTGAGGGAAAAAACGTTTTCCGCGTAAAATAAATGAACGATGGTAAAAAGTCAACAGGCACCGTGCTGTGCCAAAAGGGGAAAATGCTAAAAGGGAATACGTCAGACACACACAGCCCACAATTCATTTCCACGCACTCTAATTTACTCATTGCTTAGTTTTAATCCACGCCCACCAGCAGGAACTGATCCTCCTGCTGCTGGTGCCGATTCTATTCCTTCCCGCCGTCCTTCATTCATTTATTTTAAATGTTACTGTTCGGTCCGGACTCCGGACAAGCACTTTTTATATTTATGCACATAGGTACTTTTGGACGACATCGACCGTCCCTCCACCCCCCTTTAACTTGTTCCTTTTCAAGTTTTTGTTATAACAGCCCTTACAAATTAGGTTTGTCTCCTATATGTACATATTTGGATCGAATTTTTTCAAAATTTTTGACTACTTCCTTCTCTTATAAGCAGGGCTTCGGTATCTGCGGTTTTTTTTCATTCTGTGGTTTTTGGAAGGGTCAAAGAGAATTTTATTAAAAGCGGATAATTGGCCGACCGCCCAAGCCGGAGACGCAGTGCGTCTCGAGGCCCCTGCGGACTCTGACCACGTCGAATTCCACCTGAAATCAGTTGAAGAGAGTAAAGCAAACACTGAAAATGTTAGAAATGTTCAAAAATCTTGAGGAAAAGGAAACAATGTACAATAAATGTGTACCTTAAAAGACTATTTCCCCTTTTTTGGCTGAATCCGGACGAACCTCCTGCTGTTTGCTGAGCACCGGGTGGCGTTCTCGCGTGTACACGGAGAAACGGACGATGAAGGAGCCGTGGACGAAAATGTCCTCATTGGTGTCATAACGTTGGATGAACCCATAAGCATTCTCAGCCGATACCATTTCACTAAAATAGGAATGATGAACAAAGAAAGAACGCAACCCTTTCTTAACGGCGGAAATACTACCATTTGTTTTGATGGAGAGACTTGAGCGGGTCAGGCTCAGACTTGGATTTTCCGGTCCCAGTGACTTATTTTTTGACTCAACAGGCACATAGCAAATCGTCCCTTACCATGAATCGAATTCCATTGAGCGGGTGGTACACAATCGGAAAGGCAATCAAAAATTTGAGCGAATTGGTCACCGGACGCCACAAATTCGAAGAGTGAAGGCGCTCCATGTTCGATGTAAAATCGATCGGCAGAATGGCAAAAACCACACTGCCCATCAACAGAACTTAATTTAGTTTATATTTTGTCAACGAGTTCGGGTCACGGCTTGATAAAAATGCGTTTCTAGGGGTATTCAAGGGCGTAGAGTCCGAATCTAACCTCTATTTTGACCAATTTCGAGCCCAGGGCCCAAATTCGAACAATTTTTGATTCAAAAAGGCAAGTAATGATCGAATACGGCTCCGGGGTTCGTAATTGGTCAAATAGATATAAGATTCGGACTTTTTTTTTTTTGAAAAATGGGGGGCACACCATCGTAACTATTACCGGTTTTTTACCTATTATACGATGCGCACCGGACATCAGCCAAGTCAACTGGGGCTTGTAAATTGTTAAGTGAGGGCTGCCCATGTTCATTTGCCTTTTCACATATTCATAGCCGAACTCCTGCACCGGTTTTGGTCACATGGGAGCAGAAACGGACGAACCTGAAATACAAAAAATAAAGAAAGATAGAAGAACTTTAGAGGCAGGCACCCACCTCATTCGAGCAGAATAGACAGACAATTTCTGCATAAATAAATTGATTAGGGGCATCCTATACTATTTGTTTGTGGGTGTGTTTGGTCTTTGTTCTTGAGGGAAAAAACGTTTTCCGCGTAAAATAAATGAACGATGGTAAAAAGTCAACAGGCACCGTGCTGTGCCAAAAGGGGAAAATGCTAAAAGGGAATACGTCAGACACACACAGCCCACAATTCATTTCCACGCACTCTAATTTACTCATTGCTTAGTTTTAATCCACGCCCACCAGCAGGAACTGATCCTCCTGCTGCTGGTGCCGATTCTATTCCTTCCCGCCGTCCTTCATTCATTTATTTTAAATGTTACTGTTCGGTCCGGACTCCGGACAAGCACTTTTTATATTTATGCACATAGGTACTTTTGGACTACATCGATCCGTCCCTCAACCCCCCTTTAACTTGTTCCTTTTCAAGTTTTTGTTATAACAGCCCTTACAAATTAGGTTTGTCTCCTATATGTACATATTTGGGTCAATTTTTGACTATTTCCTTCTCTTATAAGCAGGGCTCCGATATCTGCGGGTTTTTTTTTCTCATTCTGTGGTTTTTGGAAGGGTCAATGAGAATTTTGCGGATTTTTGCGATCTTTTGAGATCCCTGTGGACTTTTTGTGGAAAAAATAATAATTTTCTTAAAAAACTTTGTTTTCAAAAAATTCCTGACGGCCTATCGCGCAGCCGGGGTCATTCATTCCTAAGCTTCAATAATTAGCGTATTTTTAAAATTTTGGTTGAAAAACCTCTTAACATTCGAGACTCAACCGTCCGCTCACATGAACTAACTCAAATGCTATTTTTCGAAACGATACCATTTATTAATGTTTAGACCATTTTTTTGTACGATTTTGAAATGCTTATGCTTATGAAGAAAGTTCGGCCGAGTTTTGGCCCGCGGGCTATGCTCAAGATGTTGGTAGACTCGAGGGGCTTTCTGTTGGCCCGCGACGGAAATTCCATTCCGAATATCTGCCGTCCCGTTGAGCGAGTGCAACAGGTTTTTATTGTTTGGGAAACTTGGATTTTTGTTTGGGCACTACAACCGATAAGATTGGTTTCGCGTTTTTTCTCGTTTTTTAATTTTTTTTTAGGAAGAGGCGATTAAACACCAATGCGGCGAGATCATCCAACGGAAGCCGATTTTGGTGTTTACGGAGAAGGGCATTTCCGACTTGGCCCAGGAGTACTTGGTCAAGGCCGGCATCACTGCTTTACGCCCGGAATTGTACAAGGTCGGCAATAAAGTTAGTTTATCAGTCTGATAAGCTTTAAAATTTTGCCACTTTTAAAAATAAAAATTAAGGAGGGCCCACTGGTCAATTTGGAGAAAGCCACGACCGTCACTGTGGTTCTGCGCGGGCCAAGTAACGACATCAACGAGAATGAGCACAACATCCAAGACGCGCTGCACTGTGTCCGCAAAGTGCGCGTTGTGTCTGGTGCCGGAGCGTTGGAAATGGCACTTTCGCATGTAATCAGCGTTTTAGACTAAATTTTAAAATAATTTAAATTGCATTTTCCCTTATGTTCATTGCCAGGCCTTGTTGGAGAAGGCCAAGTCCATTCCGGGCATTCGTGTTGGACCGTACAAAGCGGTGGCGCACGCGTTGGATATTGTGCCGCGAACACTTCTCAAGAATGGCGGTGGTTCCTCCACTGTTCGTCAACTGAGAGGCTATTCGACGATTGCCGAATCGACCGCGAATTGGACGAGAGAAAATTGTTAGTTTTTTTTCGTTTTTATATTATTTTTCCCATTTCAGATGCTTTTCTTCTGTCTTACGGCTCCATCATGATAGTGATAATAATTGGCATAGTTGCGCTCGCGACTACACTGCTCGACTCAGACAAAGAGCTGGCTGCCCAGCTTGTGACGATGAAGTCAGAGAATCTCGACGCGAAGCACGAGATGAGATCGGCAAGCCTCAAAATGGAATACAACAATCTGAAAATGGATGCCCGCTTGGACCACATCGACCGTGCCCTGTCAGAATTAGCCAAAAATGGTGCCAACGGGTAATGGATTTTTTATTTCGACCCCATGATTTGTGTTTTGTTTTTCTTTCTGTTTTACATACTTTCATATTTTAAAAAGAAGGCCTAATGTTCGGCCATTCCAAAGAAGGGATGACGCGTAAACGATTGGCGAGAAATTTTGACGAGGCAGAAAATATTGTTTTTTATTTTGTATGAAGAAAGACTTCTATTAAATGCACGTGAAGGGGGGGGGGGGTGGAATGGGTCACAGCACAAAAAATTCGATAGATAGGTGATCAAAGTTTGTTTATTGCTAAAATAAAAATAAAGGGGAATAGAGAGGAAGGAATTGGGACGATCAATCAGTCAAAATGTGCTCAGTCTGGCGGCTACGCTGCTTGACTCGGACAAGTCCGAGCGGTACTTAATCATCAATTAATTCTGTCATGTTCCGTTACGGCATTCCGCCCTTTCCCCTCCCCTCCAACGATGTTGGTCTCCATCTCCTGGATGTTGGTCGGCAGAACGAACCAATGACAGAGTTTGATTTTGTTGGTGATAGGCATTGATCTTCCTGGTACTGCTCGAATACTCCTACTTCTTCACAAGCAGATCCTTCGACTGTTCCCATCGTGCCGTAAACGTCGAATTCTCCCTTTTTTGTCCAAATCGCGGAAAGCCGGGGGCGGTTTCGTTTTTGGCAATCTGATATTGTTTACAGAACAAAACAACAACAACAACATCCATGCCGTCGTCCGGCGGCGTTGCCAACCCACCGAAACGGTTCAGTCGAAAAGTGCCGTCTCAGCGACAATCCCGCCAAAAATGGAGGAAATCTTTCCCACTGAAATTGGCACTTCCTCCGAAGGGAAAAGGCGGCGCTTTTGCAGAATGAACAATATGCGCGAAGAACAACAGATGGGGAGGAACCATTCGGAGGAGGGCATTTTGATGGGTTTGGGGATGATGGAAGAGGAGCGGGGAGAGGGAGTGCCAATGCCGCCGAGGGAAAATGGCCTCTGGGGCTGGGACGAGGAGGACGGCAGAGGGGCGGCGGGAAGTGGAGGAAAGAGTTGGAGGAGTACGGGCATTGGCACACATTGTCAGCAGTGCCAATGGGAGGACGAAATGCGCGGGCGTGCCATCGACCGATGTGAGCGGGAAAATGTGCAAAAAAATGCCAACAAATAAAAGTTCCATATGCATTCAGACAGCCGCGCCCTATTCCCCACCATTTTCTTCTCCTTCTGCTTAGCCTATTGGCTCTATTATTGGGTGCTAATGAACCATGAGTGACTTCGCCACTGTACCCAATTAATTTCTTTATTTTTGAACAAAAAAACCATAATAAACCAATTTTATATTCTAAAATTGGACGTTTCTATTAAAAACTAACAGTTCTAATTCTCTTATTTATTTTCCTCAAACGTAACTTTCTTTTAATTTTAAGCTGAATGAACAAAAATATTTCTTAGAGTTCAACTTGAAAAAAAATTGTGTGAAAATTGGGAAGAAAATTGAATTGGCGGGGACCAACCATCGACCTCACAAATGGATTAAGTGAGAACGGAACGAAAACAAGAAATACGCATGGAGTAAAAAGGAAGAAAAAATGGCAAATGGAAGAAGTTCGATTCAAAATTTACTTCTGACCGTCGGACACGGCATGACGCGGGACAATAAATTGGCCGACCGCCCAAGCCGGAGACGCAGTGCGTCTCGAGGCCCCTGCGGACTCTGACCACGTCGAATTCCACCTGAAATCAGTTGAAGAGAGTAAAGCAAACACTGAAAATGTTAGAAATGTTCAAAAATCTTGAGGAAAAGGAAACAATGTACAATAAATGTGTACCTTAAAAGACTATTTCCCCTTTTTTGGCTGAATCCGGACGAACCTCCTGCTGTTTGCTGAGCACCGGGTGGCGTTCTCGCGTGTACACGGAGAAACGGACGATGAAGGAGCCGTGGACGAAAATGTCCTCATTGGTGTCATAACGTTGGATGAACCCATAAGCATTCTCAGCCGATACCATTTCACTAAAATAGGAATGATGAACAAAGAAAGAACGCAACCCTTTCTTAACGGCGGAAATACTACCATTTGTTTTGATGGAGAGACTTGAGCGGGTCAGGCTCAGACTTGGATTTTCCGGTCCCAGTGACTTATTTTTTTGACTCAACAGGCACATAGCAAATCGTCCCTTACCATGAATCGAATTCCGTTGAGCGGGTGGTACACAATCGGAAAGGCAATCAAAAATTTGAGCGAATTGGTCACCGGACGCCACAAATTCGAAGAGTGAAGGCGCTCCATGTTCGATGTAAAATCGACCGGCAGAATGGCAAAAACCACACTGCCCATCAACAGAACTTAATTTAGTTTATATTTTGTCAACGAGTTCGGGTCACGGCTTTGAAAATGAAGGTTTTTTGGTAATAGTTGAGATGGTGCCCCCCATTTTTCAAACAACACTGAAATAGTTTTAAAGTTGATAAAAATGCGTTTCTAGGAGTATTCAAGGGCGTAGAGTCCGAATCTAACCTCTATTTTGACCAATTTCGCGAGCCCAGGGCCCAAATTCGAACAATTTTTGATTTAAAAATCGATGCGCACCGGACATCAGCCAAGTCAACTGGGGCTTGTAAATTGTTAAGTGAGGGCTGCCCATGTTCATTTGCCTTTTCACATATTCATAGCCGAACTCCTGCACCGGTTTTGGTCACATGGGAGCAGAAACGGACGAACCTGAAATACAAAAAATAAAGAAAGATAGAAGAACTTTAGAGGCAGGCACCCACTTCATTCGAGCAGAATAGACAGACAATTTCTGCATAAATAAATTGATTAGGGGCATCCTATACTATTTGTTTGTGGGTGTGTTTGGTCTTTGTTCTTGAGGGAAAAAACGTTTTCCGCGTAAAATATATGAACGATGGGAAAAAGTCAACAGGCACCGTGCTGTGCCAAAAGGGGAAAATGCTAAAAGGGAATACGTCAGACACACACAGCCCACAATTCATTTCCACGCACTCTAATTTACTCATTGCTTAGTTTTAATCCACGCCCACCAGCAGGAACTGATCCTCCTGCTGCTGGTGCCGATTCTATTCCTTCCCCCCGTCCTTCATTCATTTATTTTAAATGTTACTGTTCGGTCCGGACTCCGGACAAGCACTTTTTATATTTAGGTACATAGGTACTTTTGGACGACATCGATCCGTCCCTCCACCCCCCTTTAACTTGTTCCTTTTCAAGTTTTTTGTTATCACAGCCCTTACAAATTAGGTTTGTCTCCTATATGTACATATTTGGATCAAATTTTTTCAAAATTTTTGACTACTTCCTTCTCTTATAAGCAGGGCTTCGATATCTGCGGTTTTTTTTCTCATTCTGTGGTTTTTGGAAGGGTCAATAAGAATTTTATTAAATGCGGATTTTTGCGATCTTTTGAGATCCCTGTGGACTTTTTATGGAAAAAAAATAATTTTCTTAAAAAACATTTAAAATCTTCAAAAAAAATTCCTGACGGCCTATCGCGCAGCCGGGGTCATTCATTCCTAAGCTTCAATAATTAGCTTATTTTAAAATTTTGGTTGAAAAATCTCTTAACATTCGAGACTCAACCGTCCACTCACGTGAACTAACTTAAATGCTATTTTTCGAAACGATACCATTTAATGTTTAGACCATTTTCTTGTACAATTTGGAAATGCCAATGCTTCTGAAGAAAGTTTGTCCGAGTTTTGGTCCGCGGGCTATGCTCAAGATGTTGATGGACTCGAAGGGCTTTCTGTTGACCCGCGACGGAAATTCCATTCCGAATATCTGCCGTCCCGTTGAGCGAGTGCAACAGGTTTTTATTGTTTGGGAAACTTGGATTTTTGTTTGGGCACTACAACCGATAAGATTGGTTTCGCGTTTTTTTTTTCTCGTTTTTTAATTTTGTTTTTAGGAAGAGGCGATTAAACGCCAATGCGGCGAGATCATCCAACTGAAGCCGATTTTGGTGTTCACGGAGAAGGGCATTTCCGACTTGGCCCAGGAGTACTTGGTCAAGGCCGGCATTTTGCCACTTTTAAAAATAAAAATTAAGGATGGCCCACTGGTCAATTTGGAGAAAGCCACGACCGTCACTGTGGTTCTGCGCGGGCCAAGTAACGACATCAACGAGAATGAGCACAACATCCAAGACGCGCTGCACTGTGTCCGCAAAGTGCGCGTTGTGTCTGGTGCCGAAGCGTTGGAAATGGCACTTTCGCATGTAATCAGCGTTTTAGACTAAATTTTAAAATAATTTAAATTGCATTTTCCCTTATGTTCATTGCCAGGCCTTGGAGAAGGCCAATTCCATTCCGTGCATTCGTGTTGGACCGTACAAAGCGGTGGCGCACGCGTTGGATATTGTGCCCCGAACACTTCTCCAGAATGGCGGTGGTTCCTCCACTGTTCGTCAACTGAGAGGCTATTCGACGATTGCCGAATCGACCGCGAATTGGACGAGAGAAAATTGTTAGTTTTTTTTCGTTTTTATATTATTTTTCCCATTTCAGATGCTTTTCTTCTGTCTTACGGCTCCATCATGATAGTGATAATAATTGGCATAGTTGCGCTCGCGACTACACTGCTCGACTCAGACAAAGAGCTGGCGACACAGTTTATCGCTCTGTCCGGACAGTTTTTGACTATGAAGTCCGAGAATCTCGACCTTAAGCACGAGATGAGATCGGCCAGCCTCAAAATGGAATTCAACAATCTCAAAATGGATTCCCGCTTGGACCACATTGACCGTCGCTTGGACCACATCGACCGTGCCCTGTCAGAATTAGCCAAAAATGGCGCCAACGGGTAATGGTTTTTTTTTATTTTGCACGCCGTGATTTGTGTTTCGTTTTTATTTCGTTTTACATACTTTCAATATTTTAGAAAGAAGGCCTAGTGTTCGGCCATTCCAAAGAAGGGATGACGACGTAACGATTGGCGAGAAATTTTGACGAGGCAAAAAATATTGTTTTTTATTTTGTATGAAGAAAGACTTCTATTAAATGCACGTGAAGGGGGGGGTGGAATAGGTCACAGCACAAAAAGTTCGTAGATCGGTGATCAAAGTTTGTTTATTGCTAAAATAAAAATAAAGGGGAATAGAGAGGAAGGAATTGGGACGATCAATCAGTCAAAATGTGCTCAGTCTGGCGGCTACGCTGCTTGACTCGGACAAGTCCGAGCGGTACTTAATCATCAATTAATTCTGTCATGTTCCGTTACGGCATTCCGCCCTTTCCCCTCCCCTCCAACGATGTTGGTCTCCATCTCCTGGATGTTGGGTCGGCAGAACGATGGAAGAGATTGATTGTGTTGGTGATAGGCATTGATCTTCCTGGTACTGCTCGAATACTCCTTCGTCTCCTACTTCTTCACACGCCGAACCTTCGACTGTTCCCATCGTGCCGTAAACTCCGAATGTTCCCGCCGACTACAGACAAAACAGGGCCATGGAACAACGGCCGAAGAAGCAAATCGGGCTGCTGGCAACGAACTGAAAGAGAGGGGAGGGCGTCGGCAGACGAAACCGGCGGAAATGGTGCGGCTGGGACTGCTCAAAGTCAATTCCAGTGCCATGATTCTCCCTTTTTTGTCCAAATCGCGGAAAGCCGGGGGCGGTTTCGTTTTTGGCAATCTGATATTGTTTACAAAACAACAACAACATCCATGCCGTCGTCCGGCGGCGTTGCCAACCCACCGAAACGGTTCAGTCGAAAAGTGCCGTTTCAGCGACAGTCCCGCCAAAAATGGAGGAAACCTTTCCCACTGAAATTGGCACTTCCTCCGAAGGGAAAAGGCGGCGCTTTTGCAGAATGAACAATATACGCGAAGAACAACAAATGATGGGGAGGAACCATTCGGAGGAGGGCATTTTGATGGGTTTGGGGATGATGGAAGAGGAGCGGGGAGAGGGAGTGCCAATGCCGCCGAGGGAAAATGGCCTCTGGGACTGGGACGAGGAGGACGGCAGAGGGGCGGCGGGAAGTGGAGGAAGGAGTTGGAGGAGTACGGGCATCGGCACACATTGTCAGCAGTGCCAATGGGAGGACGAAATGCGCGGGCGTTCCATCGACCGATGTGAGCGGGAAAATGTGCAAAAAAATGCCAACAAATAAAAGTTCCATATGCATTCAGACAGCCGCGCCCTATTCCCCACCATTTTCTTCTCCTTCTGCTTAGCCTATTGGCTCTATTATTGGGTGCTAATGAACCATGAGTGACTTCGCCACTGTCCCCAATTAATTTCTTTATTTTTGAACAAAAAACCCATAATAAATCAATTTTATATTCTAAAATTGGACGTTTCTATTAAAAACTAACAGTTCTAATTCTCTTATTTATTTTCCTCAAACGTAACTTTCTTTTAATTTTAAGCTGAATGAACAAAAATATTTCTTAGAGTTCAACTTGAAAAAAAAATTGTGTGAAAATTGGGAAGAAAATTGAATTGGCGGGGGGACCAACCATCGACCTCACAAATGGATTAAGTGAGAACGGAACGAAAACAAGAAATACGCATGGTGTAAAAGGGAAGAAAAAATGGCAAATGGAAGAAGTTTTAATGAAAGAAATCCGTGGGGAAAGGATGGCCATGGGCCGACTTAAAAAGACGGTGGCCGTCTTGAGATTGCGCTTTAAATGTGCAATATTGAGGGGGGGGGGGATTCGATGGATATGGAGAGAATATATTTATATATAATAAATTTCGAGGCAAAATCATAGGACAAAACAAAAGTCGGATTTGGGGAGATGAAAGAACGATTGAAAAAAGCGAGAGAATACTCTTCAGAGTCAAATGATCATATGGAAGAATGAAACGGAACGTTTGAATGAAAAGAACGGCGGCTAAAACAAAGCCAATTAACAAAGATTTATGAAGAAGAGCTGATGATATTAGCGGTCAATCTACAAATGAAATGAACGGCATCCGTATTATGGCACAGCCCGACAATGCCATATAAAAATGTTGATGGTTGAATGGTAAAGTCGTCGTCCGTCAATGCCTCAAAGGTGTTGCACCTGCTGGTCCACCTGAGGAGTCGGGCTGAGCTCGAAGGTCACTCGGATGGGTTGGCCCAGCGTGGAGCGGACCGGCAAATAGGCGACGAGCTCATCCGGAAGTTGGCTGTTGGAGTGGGGGGAGATGGGACGAAGAGTGAAGGATTGGAGCACGAAAGGCTTCGAGTGGTCCAGCAAAGGGTGAGCAAAGCCCTCCGGCAGTCCGGAACCCGAGCTTCCGGCTTGAACCGAAACTGGGCTAGTGGAGCCGCTCTGAAAGTTGAATAATGATTAATTCTGCAGTACATTGATATATCTAAAAAGGCAAATGTTCAGATCATTAGTATGGGTTGGATCATAGCAATTATCTGATCAGCGATCATTAGAACTTGTCTGTTCGGTTCAACATACCGTATGACTGTGTTTCTCGCCGCCTGCCCCCTTCGTCCTCCTGTGTCCCCGCTGGCGCTCCTCCTCGCCTCCGCCAATGGACAACATCTTTTCTGCTTCTCTGACGACTTCCGTCCGTCGCTGCTGCTCCGCCACCACTTCCTCTTCTTCCTCCTCGCCCTCGTCTACCATAAGGCTTCCCCCGCCGGCGCTGTCCTCAGCCTCTCCTTCCACCTTGGCCCTTTTCACCTGCGGGCCTCTATCCCTCTCCTCCTCCTCCCCCCCCTCCTCCTCTTGAAGATCGGTTTCCGCCCCCTCTTGCTTTAATCTCTCCAATCGGATGTGTGAAATAACTGAAAAAGCAGAATTTTGGATGCTCCGTTTCCAGTCAATATTTACCATGTTCGTCACATTCCTGCCGTGTAGCGAACCGTCTCCTGCACTTTTGACATGAAAAGGAGGTCATCAGCTTGGCAATCTTCTCTGAAACAACACACACTTTTACAAATTGCACCATTTCCCGTTGGCTCACTTGGCGAAATGATCGTCCGCTTCACTGGGGACAGTTTGGCCACAAAGTTGTGATGCACAGTTTGCTGGTGTCTCTCCATCTTTTGCACACTTTTGTAAACCCTTTTGCACTGTGGGCACGGATGGCCGCCGCCTTCGCTGCCGTCCTCCACCCGCGGGGCAGTGCCGTTCTTCGTCTTCTGTTGCTGGGTGCAGTGAGCGGTGCCAATGTCACCGGAAGAGGCGGCGGAAGAGGACGAAGCGCCCGAGGAGGCGACCGAAGTCTTCCTCAGCTGTTGTTGTTGTTGGTGGTGGTGGTGGCTGTTTTCCTCAACCATTTTCAAGGCCACCTCAAACATTAAGGAGAGTTATGCAAAGTTTAGCCCCGGTTTTGAAAGAAATCACACACAATACACCCAAATTGCCAGTAGTCGGCTGTTTTTGGGGGTTTTCTCAAAAAATTATGCCCAAATTCTTGCCACCTGAGTGATCAGTTTGTCCTCTTTGCTCGCTGACTGTTGCTGCTGCTGCAAATCCAACGTCGGTTGCAGTGCTGCCATATATTCGTTGGGGTGTTCCACGAGTTGGTGCAGCTGCAGTTGGACCTCCTCCTCCAGATAAAGGCCGCAGAAACGACAGCTCGTCGCGTTATTGTTTGCGTCAGCGATGGTACGACCCAATTGTTCGTCCGTCTCCTTTTTGACGACGTTCTGAATTACGTCCATAAATAAAACAACGAATATTTTTCATAATTGATGGAAATATCTTTTTTTACTATATTATACAAATGTCTTCAAGTCACAATTTCTATGAAATTGATTTTGTTCTGAAAAAGCTTCATTAAAGCTGTTAACCGAACATTTTCCAAAGACTCGGAAATGAGAGGACAAAGCCCTTTCTGTGAATTGAATTGAAGAATAAAAGTGAAAGTGTTCGTTCTTTTCGTTCTCACCGTCGCTGGCAGCAGACGCGCGCCGCCAACGAGCGACGGCGGCAGTGTCTCGTCTCCGCCGATAAGAGAGAGCAGCTGTTTCATCGGATTCGCCCCCACCAGCGGCGACTGCTGAGGCCCTCCCGCGCTTTCCCTGGTCGTCTGTTGCTCGCCCAGGGGCTGATTCTCGTCATTTGCGCCCGCTGTGCCTTCGGGCGTTGTTCTCAGCTGACTCATCGGCGGTTGTGTTGTTTGCTGTTGGTGTTCCATTGTGGCACTGAAATGCGATGCCGGCGCTGGAAAGGGCGGCAGAGTGACCAGCTTTTGTTGTTGAGCCCCCCCGGCGGTATCCATGGCCCCTGCTGTTGATGTCGCCGCGGTGGACAATGTCGTTTTTGGTGCACCGCGAGAGCCAAGCGGAGTAGACTGCGCTCCGCCGCCCGTAGACATTCCATGCGCTTCCCTTTTGTGCAACTTCAGCTCATCCCGAGTGTTCATGCTGGCATGGCAAATGTCACATCTGAAACATCTGCTGACTGACAATATTAAAAAACAAGAGGGGGCAATGGTCAAAAACCCTAGTTCAAATAAATAACACCGACCTGAACTTCACCTCGCCCTTCCGTTCTTTGTCCGCCGTGTCAATGTTGGCAATTAGCTGTTTGTTCTCGTCTATGATGATGTTGTGCATCTTCAGCATGTGCGTCCGCAAGAAGTACTTGTTGCACACCTCCTTGTTGCACAAGTCACAGAAGTTCTTGCTGGTGGAGGAGTACTGACGCTTTTGAGGCGGCGGTTTGTTGGACTGAACAGACAAAATAAACGGTCGGAATGTTTCAATTTTAAGTTTTAATTTTGCGATATCAGAAACCCATGTTGATGTGACAGAATGGAAAGCCATTCAATCACAAAAAAACCAGTTAATCGTATCAAAACCAAAATGCCTCCTTTAAAGAATATTTTTCGTAACAAACCACAGAGAGAATTAGAGACCGAAAATTTGGATTCAAATTTCTTTTAGTCATTTGGAAGTTTGCTCCAAGTTAACCCAACCCCAAAAAGCTCCCTTATTCCCTCTCCCTTCCCGTCTTTTCGTCTTACCGGCGCCGGCGTCTGTCCCCTGGCGCTCATCATCCCATTTTGCTGATGTCCGCCCGTCGGTTGTGCCGTTGCGGTGGAAGCCCCGCCGCTTTGGCTGTGCTGTCCCTGAGCAACTGCAGCGAACTCTGCGCTCAGTTTGGCCAACATTGCGGCACCGTCAAATTCCGTTGAATTCAATCCGCCATAGGCGGCAGAGGTGGCCGCGTTGGTAAACATCATCGAAGGGGCGGTGCCTTGCGGGAAAGGGTTGGAGCCGAGCAAATGGCCTAAACCCGAACCGTATTACTTTTCGAACCTTTCAGACTGAATGGGCTCCTCCCATTCAGTGGCCAATATTAATTCCAAATACCCACCGAACAATTGTTGCTGTTGTCCTCCCGCGTTTCCTCCACCGATGCCGGCCGCAGCCATCATCGCCAAAGCGTTCATGGAAGACTGAGCGTCATTGGACGACTGTTGCTGTTGGAGGATCGGTAATGTGTTCGGTCAGTTGGTGTTGGAAAAGCGCGGATTGGCTGGAAAAATGTTTGGAACAAGAGGCACAGGCGAAATGGGAAGAAGCGACGGTGCCAATGGACGAATTCTGATTGGTGTCGCTGCCGGAGAAAGCGGTGGGTGGAGAACGCCCGGGGACAGGGGAGGAGGACCTAAAGGATAATAGAGAAAGATAAATCAAATCTTGTCACAAAGTTTTTAACCATTTGATTCTTCTTTCCCGACCTGTGCACATCGTTCAGCTGGTGGTGTTGCTGAGTCTGCCCCATCAGCTCAGCCAAATGAAGTCCGCTACTACTGCCGAATATTTGCTCAAACAGCGCATTCCTTCCGCCCTCCCGGCCCCGCCATTGGTAAGGCCAAGTTGGGCGGCCAATTGTTGCATAACCGCCATTTGTTGTGAATGTTCCGGCGAAAGGGCCTCTAAAGGGGAAAGGAAAATTTGTAAATGAAAATTCGCCGCTTTAACTTTCAAAATGATAAATTACAAAAACTTTTCTCACCGTTAAATGTTGTTGTCGATGTGTCCCCTGGCACATTTCCTCCTCCCATCACCCCAGGCGTCGATGAGAGAGACAATTTCGGTGCCAATCGTCCAATTGGTGGCGATTCGTTTCGCTGTGAAGCCAATTCCATTTGGGGCGGCTGAACCGAGACGGAATGGGAACGTGCCGTGGATTCATCGGCCGAAAATTGAGCAGAAGTGCCGAAGGAGAAGTTGCCGACCCCGTTTTTCAATGGCGAGTTGGTGCTGCTCTTCAAAATGTAAATCCATCTTTATTGGGACCACTTTTCTATACATTTTCAGAAAGAATTTTGCATTGTGCAATTCAAATCCAAAAATAAATTTACCGTTGCTTCGCCAATCCCGTGTTTTTTGAGCATATGGGTCTTCATAAAGTAACGGTTACACAGCCATTTGTCGCAAAGCTCACAGTAAACCTGCCAAAAAGAAAACAAAAAATAAACATTTAAGTTCAAAGTGGAGTCAGTGAGTATTTCGGAGTCACGGCTAAATAGTTGTCCCCGTGTGCTGTACCTGTTCCGCTTTGTTTGGACTTCCGCCCGCTCCACCGACACCTTTCAGCAGTTGTGCTAAATTCTCGGAGGAGGTCGAAGAGGAAAGGCCACCGGCGGCGAGCAGTTCGGCGAGACCCGGCACGGAAGACGGATTGGCACCGGAGGAACCAAGCATCTGCAGAAGTTGGAGTTGGTCGAGCAGTGACAAGGGCATCTGTTGCTGATGTTGAGACGAGGAAGGAGACTAAAACGAAACACCCAGAGGCTAACCAAATGTTTTTAAATTTGAGCGCGTACCTGAGCCCCGTCAGTCCTCTGCTGTTGCTGCCCCCCTCCGGCGCCCATTAGTTGTTGCGGATGGGACGTCAATTGCCCGTGCGTCTCTCCTCCCTCGATGGGTCCGGAGGTGCCGTTAACCAGTTGTGCCATCAATTGGCTCACCATCATCTCTTCCGCCGACGGTGTCGTGCCTCCTCCACTCAATTGTTGGTTGTTTCCGCCTTCTCCAGCAACCGTCGTGGCCACCTCCAAGAACTGCTCCATCAGCTTTTGGTGCGTCAATTGCTGGCCGAGAAGGTCGGCGGAGGACATCGTCGAGTCAATGCCATACATTCCGCCAGAAGAACCACCCGCGGCGCAAGTGCTTCCCGTCCATTGCAGAGGAGGAGGAAGAGGCCGAGCTGGTGGTTGTAGTGGCCGAGTCGGAGGAGTTGCAGGCCGCCGTCGAACTCGTCGGAAGATCAACGACGGACGGAAAGTGTTGCAGTGAATTGATTCCACCGAAAGAGGAAGCCGACGAATCGGGCGACTGGTGCAACGCTCGCGTCAGACGAGCCAAGGCCAGCCAGCTGACTCAGATAAAACTGCTTAAGGAGACGGAGTGAACGGATAAGCATTGCCAACGGCGAAAGGAGGGCAAACATTTCATCAATTGTGTTACAAATTTTGAACTATGAAAAGAATCTTTTTCATGAGATGATCACAGCGAAATTTGAGTTGGATATTAAAAAACCAACAATTTGCAGAAGAAAACTGGAGAGAATATTGAAATTCAAAACTCGTCCAACCTGGTCGAGCTGAGACAGCATCAGCTGGTGCAGATCCGCAGCAGACAACTGACCGTGCTGACCTTTTCCCTGCGGTTCACCGACGTCGCCGGCAGAAACTGAGGCATTTGTCCTGGGAGACTGTTGCGCACGAGAGGGGACAGCATCCTGGAGTACTAAATTTGGGGCAAATTGGAGAAATAAACAGCAAAATCGAGATTTGGAAGGGACTGCCATTTAAAAATTTTTGACACGAGAAAGCGAAGACCAACTCCGTCACGGCCAACAAACCCGGCAACTTTGGCGCGTCTACCTTATTAAGCTTTAAAAATCGATAGGCTTTTTCAATTTTTGGATCAGGTGTACTTTAATTAGCCTACTCATTTAACTCTTTTTTTGAACGGCTTTAACCCAAATAAAATTTTTTAAATGATGACTAATTAGTTTGGTTGACAGCGAAAAGAGTTATGGTTTATGGTGCGTTAATAGACGGAGCTGGCGAGACGGAGTTTGACCCCCTAGCCGCTGAGAATGTATTCGAATTGACCGCACCTTTGGAGAACATTTGAAGGTTGGCGGAGGTGGTCAAATTCTGCATGGACATTGCTTTGAACGGGGACGAATGTGTGATGAGGTAATGATGTGATTGGGCGTGTTTAGAATTCGAATTGCAGCAATAGGACGAATTTGGGATGTATGCAATTTTGACGGTTAAGATGGACGAGCAGCAAAATGTTGCTGATGATAATGTTGGCCTCTTTTCTCTTCTCCGTGCTGCTCCTTTACGATTGTCAACATATTCTGAGAATTTTTTTGAAATTTTACAAAAATCAATGAAATTGGCGAATGAATGAATAAATGGGGGAGGGGGGGGGGACGGGGGATGGAATTGGTTATTAGTATGTATGTAATGGAGTGAAGAATTAAATTTGTGGCGAAATTTGAAGGGGGCGGAGGGGAACGACACGGATGGATGGGGGGGGGGGGAGGCGATGGCATTGTGATTTTGCATTTTGTCGGTTAAAATTGCAGTGAATTAAACTGGGGTGATTGGGGCAATCACTTGAAGGAAATGTCAGGGCTACCCCCACTCCCCCGTCGTTAAATGCCTTGGTAATTATTAGTCAATGGGCAGAGAGCTCTTCTGGGTCATATTCGATAAATTCAATTTAAACAAAAATGTCAATAAAATCGAAAAAATGATACAATAATAAATTTTGTTTTTAAGGCATAATTACGTATTCAATTTATTGAATAAAAATATTTACATAAATTCACAAGAAAAGGCGTCGGACTCGCCACAACAAACAAATTGAAGAACAGGCTTAAAAAAATAGGCAAAAAGTTACAATTTTTTTTTTGTTGCAATTGTTGGCATTATGTCCATGACAAATTCAAATTAAAAACAAATATTTAATGCTCTTTATGCCAATGGAAAACAAAGTTTATTTCTGATTACTAGGGCTGCTACTTTTAGTTAAGAAAAATCTCTAAAACTAAAATAATGGCGAAAAAGTGCCAAAATAGTGGTCAAAATCCGGCCGGGTTCATAAGCAAAATAGTGATGAAAAAATGTGTGTAAAAATAATAATAATAAATTTATGTTTTATGTTTTTTACATGGTAAAATTATTAATCAGTAGGGCTGCTACATTGCGCCTAAAAAGTCACGAAATTCTATGAAGAAAAAATTCGAATTTTATTGTTTTTTTATAAAAAATTAATTGGCAAGAAAAATTCAAATTTTATTGCATTTTTTATTTAAAAAAATTTTCAAAAAATGCCAAAATAGTGGCGAAAATAGTGACGAAAAGCCATTTTTTGCCAAAATAGTTTCGTCACTATTTAGTAAATAACTAAAAGTAGCAGCCCTACTGATCACTTTCTTTTTAATTTTTTTCTTCTTTTCTGAGAAGGAACGTATAAAACAAAAATTTTAACAGAAATTTTTGTGCTGATTTATTGCGCCACACAGAAACATTCCCCCCGCCCCGCGTCCATTTGTCCTTCCCAAAATTGTGCGCGCAAAAAAGGGGGACGGTACGGCGGGGGGGGGGGGGGAGAGGGGCAATTGCACGTCGGTAGAACTGAAAAGCTCGTCCATAGGGAGAATTATTGCGAATTTTGATGCAACAAAACAGACAAATTGGAGGAGGATGGAAGGGACAACAACAAACGATGGGAGGGGGGGGGGACCGGTGTGGGGGCGGGGGGGGGGGGAGATGGTTCCAGGGGACGGGGGGAGGAACGGACCCCGTCACGTCGCCGAAGGGGAGGAGAAGCAATTCCAACAGCAGCAAATGCCTGGTGGGGCTCAATGGCGGCGTGGGGTGGTGGAGAATTGTTCAGATCATTCAAATGACAGCAAAGCAATTCGATTGGATTTATGCGGGATGAGGGGGAGGGGAGGGGGGGGGCGTTAAATTGCCTCCGGGCACCACTGTCAGAGATCGTTGCGCGAAAAATTCGCTCAACAATTTGATTATTTTTTGCACACATTGGCTTTGCTGACTGAGGCGATGTTGAAACCTGTTCATCGGTCTCAACTGGAATTACGGATGGCCGGCAAAGAGATTGGAAGAACTTATTTTTAAAGTTGATAATGTACGAAGAAAAAGAAATTAATGAAAGAATTGCGGACGAAACTTTTGGATGATGGTTTGTTTAAATGGGGGGAGGGAGAAACGAATTAATTTGGAGGGAGAAAAAGCGGTTTACTCTCTCCCAACTCTAAATTTGCGCCAATCCAGATCGAATTATCCGAAAGAACGAAAAAATGGCGTCAAGAAGAATGAATATATGATTGAATGGATGGGAGGGAAGTTAGCGGAACCGCCGAGACAGGACGGGACGGGAGGGGGAAAAGAGGGGGGGGAGAACAGACCCCCCCCCCTCTCCAATCCCCGAAAAGCACTGCTACAAAACCATTAAACAGCTCCAAAGGGGGCAATCGGAGCGGAAGGGGAAGGGGGGGGCAAGTCACAAGGGGGGGGGGGAGAAGGAGGGGGGGGGATCCGCTTTGTAGCAAACAAAATTAATTACATTTGGAAAGTTTTTTGGGCAGTTTTGGTTGTGCGCAAGCAAATTCAATGTCAAAATAGGCAGTGAAGAAATGAATAAATTTGATAGGAGAGGGATGAGGATTTGGCTTGGGTTTTGTACAGAATGAGCGGATGGCATTTGCTTGAAGCATAATTTGAGAGACATTGCCCGAGGCCCCACCGTTTAGGGCGAATTGACATGGAACGATTGGATTTTGTTGGGGAAATTCGGATGGGCGGTACACATAGGCAAACTCTTGCGAAGGTGGGCAAAACCATTCTGTTCAACTCACACTCACTCGGTGTGATGCCCTCCTCTGAATAATGTGATTCAATGATCAATGTGAATCACTGTTCCCCTCGGGGGTGCTTCTTCCTCCCCCCCCCCCTCCCCCAAACTACGAATTCCTCCCCCTCCCTTCCACGAATTTGTGTGCACATTCAACCAGTTCTTCGTATTCGTAGCGCAAAGTTTTCATAAACATCGCAAAAAAGTCTCATCCCTGCTCTTCCTATTATTCATCATCCATCCTCCCCCCAAACTCTTCCAACTTTATCGTCAAAGTCGTCCATCTTTTGCTGGCAGCGCGAAAAGTTAATTTCAGCGAATCGGCTCCCCCCCCCCCCCCACCCCCTGCATAACTCTGCATCCCTTCGTCCCCAAGCAACGAATTACTCGCTGATTTAATTCATTTTCGCCCGAGGAGAAGCAATTTGAGGAGAAAAAGAGAGAAGCCCCCCCCGCCCCCCCCCCCTCCGCGAATATGCGACTCACGCCCCCCCCCCCGGGGGGTTGTCCCCCACCACTGCACTATGTGTGGTGTTAGTCGTCGTGTCGTGTTGATTTCCTCCTCCTCCCTCCTTTTTCTCTTCGCTTTTGCACTTTTCGACCATTCATTCATTCATTCATTTGCGCGATCATTCCCGCAACGATAAAAATGGGGGGGGGGGGAATGGTTACTAAAAGGCGAACTTTGCAGAGAGTGAAGTAGTGAAACTAACACAATGCTTTACAGTAAAAACGAACATCGATTGGACATTGATTGGAAACAAAGAGAATGGCCAAAACGATTCATTGGCCATTGGCCAAACCGACCCGAAAATAGATTTTAAAGTTGGGCAGTGGCACTTTTTGGACATTGCCAAAGGGAATGGCGCCGGAATTTCGAATATGCTTTTTCTATCCCCAAAGCCCCCTCACTCAAACAGCCAAAACCAACCAACCCATTCTCGAAGTTGGAGGGCCAATTGTCGTGAAATTAAACTTCGCTCCATTCCTTCCCCCCCCCCCCAAAAGCCTTCGCCATCCAAAAAGTAATAAATCAAAAGTGTCGGCCCCACCAAAAACTTTGCAGTGTCGAAAAAAAGTGGTGAGCGTGGCGGGATGGAATTTCCGCCCCAACAAAATGACCGGGCAAATTCGGGATCCGTTTTTTTTGTTTGTTTTGCTTTGCTTTGCTTGTATTTATTTATTCGCCCACCAAACATTTGTTGATAGAAAATCATTTTGGAAAAAACCCAACGAACGCGAAAATTGACTAATCGATAACAAATTTATTTTTGAATTTTCTAAAACATAAATAATTTTCTTTGCTTTCTTTCAATTCATTCATTCAATCATTTCTGGAGAACGGCGAAACCATTTTTGAATTGAACGCGAAAGGGAAAGTCGGGGAGGGCGGGGGGGGGGGCAAAATTGGTTTTGGTGTGCGCACTTTGATGGGTGGGAAATTAAATTAAATTGGTAAATTTTGAACGAATTTGTATAGAAATAGTGAAGCAGAGAGAGAGCGCGGAATGTCGGGAAAAGATGGAGAGTAATTAATTGGTCAGCAGAGAATGCAAAACTAATTCGTAGTTTATTTTTATAAATCGGTGGGGGGGGAAGGGACCAACGAGCGCCATTTTATGTTAGTTATAGTGAAATTAATTAAGCAAATTGACTTCCCCTGGGGGGGGATTGATTTTGTCATAATAAATTGTGCGGTGGCAATGATTAATAAATTAAGAATACACATGCTGCGAACGAGAGGAGAGGTCATTTTGAAATGGACATTTGTTTAGCTGTTGGAGAGATGCGATTTGAAGAAAATGATCCTTTGGAAGGGATGTTCAGACGATGTTGGGCGATCCCCCGAGGGGAGGGGGGAGGGGGGGGGGGGGGGGGGTTCCCCCCCCCCCCCCCCCTCCCTTTGCGCGATTTCATCCAATTTGTTTACTCTCCAAAAACAAGTTTGTGTCCCCTTCCCCATCCCAATCAAATCCTCTCTAAAATTTCCTTTCAGAAGAAGCGCGAAAAAGGATGAAAATGAAATGGGAAGCAGCTTCCTTCCCCCGAGGGGAATTGACTGGATTTGAACGCGAAGAGGGGGCAAAAGAAGTCGATTTAAAGAATTTGTGAACAATTTGATCGTTCCTCCATCTCCAAAAATGTCAATTCTAAGAAGATCATGCGAAAGATTGAAACAGTGAAATTTGGGGAAGGGTCTGGAATGAACTCTCTCACCCATCGTCATAAATCACCAAATTCGCCATTTCGATCTTTCCATTCGTCAAAAATTTGCGCGAAAGGACCATTCGTTTTAGTTTCGAAATTTTTCAAAAAGATACAAAAAAGGAATTTGGTGCTGACACTAATGACGCGAAGGCCTAATTTTGATTCTTGACTCGCGAAACTTTTAAGCGGGTTTCTTTGTCAATACGGTCTCGAGCTTTGGACTTTCATTTTTTGTTGGCATTTGGCCAAGAAATTGTTCAGTCTGTCCCCATAAAGCGGGAAATACAATGGGAAATTGGGAGAACCAAACGGTGGCAGAGAAAGAGGGTGAGGGGAAATGCGAAAATGCCTATCGAATCCCCCAATTTCGGACTCATTTTTGTAGTTGTCCAAAGTCCGTCCATTTCCACTCCTTTATCAACGCCAATCAACAACTGCGCTCCGCTTTTAATTGCTCCGCACATTTCAATTCCCCGCCCGAAGGGATGGATGCTTTCTTGCTGCTATCTTTTCCCCCGACGATGAAAAGACAATTTAATTTTGAAAACCAAAACCCCCCCCCCCCCCCAAATAATTACAATTGAAACGGTGGGGGGGGGGGGGGAGTTGGGTAAGAATGAGTGGGTTGAATTGGATGGGAGAGATGTTAAGCCTCCTCCTCCCCCCTACCCCCGAAAAACCTTTTTTTGTTTTACCACAGAAAATTGTTTGTCCCCTCGAGCAAAATTTATTACGATGGCATAAAAGTAGCAAAACGGTGGCGGTAAAAATATGGACGGAGGGGGGGGGGGGGTGTTAATATTTGCGAAACGTTTTGAATGGAGGGAATGAGTCGGGTTTTGAGGTTGTCGCCACGGGGGACCCTGAAAAATATAATTCGAATTGAATTAAATTCCGTGCCATTGACAGTTTTTGCCGGGAAGGACACAAATTTAATTAAATTCATTTCTCCTTTTTGCCTTAGGCAATGCATCCGAAGGATACCCCCCCCCGGGCCCACGTTTTTGACATTCTCAACCAATTTTTGTTCCACAAAACCATAAAATTGTCAGATAAACGGAAGGGGGGGGGGGAGAGTTTGGCGCGGAGGAAATCGACACAAAAGCCATTTCGGAATAAGCATGTGTTCGAAATTGGCATTTTTTGTTAGGGACAAAATTGTCCGGCACAAAGGGCTTTTGGTATGGATGTCGGGGAGACGGTTCATAAGTTAATCGATTTGCAAATGATTAAAGATCCGAACGAACAACGGGGCCCCGGGGGGGGGGAGAATGTCTCTGTTGACAATTTCACTTTCGAAATTGTTTTTCATCAGAAATTGAAATAAAATGGGCAACAAGGTACCCCCACATATCATTTGGTATGGGTCAAGGGAAAAGTCGAAATGGGAAAAACAAATGAGGGAAAATGGGGGGGGGGGATAAGGAAAGACTGTGGGGGGGGGGAAAAGACTGTGGGGGGGGGGGGGGTGACGACTAATTATTACTAATTAGGACAAAAATATTCCAATCGATGTTTATGAAATGATTTACCTACATATTAATTCGATTAAAATATGCCCGGGGGTAAGCGTGGAGTTACCCCCCGGGGAGGGGAGGGTAAATCATCAAATATTGCCTGAGGAATCCATAGCCTTCCCCTTATGTGGGTGGATGACGACGACGACGCGGGTTTGTTGTTTCTGGACTGGCCGGCCGTCGCCTTCCTTCACCCACCTGCTGCTGATTTGTACAGTTCGTTGCCTCTCCACCCCAACCATTTTCTGCTGTCGAGAATGGGATGAATGACCGCATAACGTAAAACGTAAAAACACCCCCCCCCCCCCCCCTCCCCCCCCCCCCCCCCCCCCCCCCCCTCAATCCCCCCGCCCACTCCATTCGTCCACCAATTTGTGCAAACCCAACCACCACCAGTGAGTGTCCCCCCCTCCCTTTTATCTTCTGTCCCCCCCCCCCCCCCCCAATTCCCCCTCCAAGCTTTTCATTCAGCCACCCTCAAAAAGAGAGGGGGAGGGGGGGGGGGGGATGATAATAATAAAGTGAGCGAGTGGCGATGAGAGCAAAAAAACTCTCTTCAGAAAAGGGGGGGGGGCGTGAGTTTGCAAATATTTGCGCGGAATGCCTTTTTACGAGTTGTAAGTGGAGAGAGAAATAATGGGGGAAAGAGAAGGAAATGCGGTGGAGGAGAGAGTTGGAGGGCTTTTGATAGACCGGACGGACGGATGGGAGAAAACGGAAATTTGTCGGAAGGGAAAAGAGAGAAGAAATTAGTGAAACAGAGAGAGAAGGAAGAGTTTAAGCAAAAAAGAAATTAGTGAAACAGAGAGAGAAGGAAGAGTTTAAGCAAAAAAGAAATTAGTGAAACAGAGAGAGAAGGAAGAGTTTAAGCAAAAAAGAAATTAGTGAAACAGAGAGAGAAGGAAGAGTTTAAGCAAAAAAGAAATTAGTGAAACAGAGAGAGAAGGAAGAGTTTAAGCAAAAAAGAAATTAGTGAAACAGAGAGAGAAGGAAGAGTTTAAGCAAAAAAGAAATTAGTGAAACAGAGAGAGAAGGAAGAGTTTAAGCAAAAAAGAATTAGTGAAACATAGAAGAAGAGAGAGAGTGTTGAGGGAAGGAGGGAGTGGAAGGAGGGAGTAAATGAGAGGCGGTTGAAAGCATCGATATAAAATAAAAAGAAAAAACAATAAAGTGTTAGCAATAAACAAAACAAAACAAAACAAAACAAAATGATGTTGACTGAAGTAAAAACAACAAATGTACAAATGAGATAACTCAATGTTTGCTGGCATTTTGCCAATTCATGCGTAAGCTTAAAGAGAAAACTAATTGTTTAAAGCTTCAATTAAAGTGTATAGTTTGGTCACCACTGATTTAAAAAATCATCGAGTGGTTGTGTGGTACATAAACTTCCTCAAGACTGTACTGGGACAATGCACAATTACATTAGAGCATGTTGTGGGTGGTGGTTGGTCGTGTTCAGAGAGTGTCCATTCATTTAACCCATCCCCCCCCCCCCCCATCTCCTCTCCCCGGCCGACCGGCCCTTTCTTTGGTGGCCCTTCGCTTTCTCTCTCTCTCCTCAACCAGTTCCCCTTTAGCCCCCCCCCCCTCCCTCACTAACCCCCCCTCCCCCCCACTAAAAGACAAATTCCGTCAAAAGACCCAACCCCCCCACAAATCACACAACTTATCATTATTCCATCCATTCATTTATTCTTTAGCAGAGAGAAGAAGAGAACAGATCAACTTCTACGTGGCGAGTGGACAAAGGAATTTGAGGGGGCCCGGGGGGGGTGTAAACAAGATAATAAATAAACAGACAAACAAACCAACAAACAAAACTCAAACAGACGGCGGACGAACAATCGCAAACACAAAACGGATGGATGGTCGGGATGATGAATGGGGGGGGGGGGGGGGGAGGGGAAGTGGCTTTGGGCGAATGAATGGAAGGGGCACAAACAATGGGCAATGGACTGAACAAACCGGACGGACGACGGCCGGACGGGGACGGGGGGGGGGGACGCCGTTACGTAAGGGACCGGACGGAACGCCTCAGCCGGTGGAGAATAGGGGGGGGGGGGAACTTTCAGGAAAATGTTCTGATTTGTGAGCAGCCGAGTTACGGGGGAGAATTAGCGACAAAGAATTTGCGTATATTTCAAAGGATTTCGTCTTCCATAAGCGTATCGGAAAACGAAAATATCCGTGCACGCGCTGTTTGTTCAAATCAAATCCCCCCAGGGGGGGGGGGATATTTGGCCAAATTCCCCTCGCCATAAATATGTATTGGCGGCTGAATGGAAGTTAAGGGGGGGGGGCGGATTTTCGGATTTCAGCAGCAGCGGCGGCGGGAGAGTGGACAGAACACAGACACTGTGGGCAATAAACATCGGCGGGGATTAAGGGATTGTGCTCCTCCTCTACATATATTGGCCATGTAATGGCAGGAGGGGGGGGGGGGGGAGATTTGGTGATTTTGGATTTTTGGTGGATTGATTATAAAATAAATTACGTCGTCTTGTTTGATGGAAGAACAATTCAGGTTTATTCCCAAAATGTTTCTGTTCTCTCCGCCATTTGGCGCAATAAAATTCCTTTATGTCGAAGCCACCAGTAAAAATGATTATTTTTATTTGATGTCTGGCTGTCGCACCTCACCGCTACATTCAAAACATTTGTTGAAACGAAAGTTTCCTTTCAACGCCCCAAAAAAGAAGCAAAATCCCCCCAATTCCTTCATCTGAATCACTCTCTTTTCTCTCTCTCTCCCTCTCTCTCTCTCTTTCCCTCTCTCTCTCTCCTCTCTCTCTCTCTCTCTCTCTCTCAGTTTTTGGTTGTCTTCCCCCCCCCCCACCCCCAGGGGCTGTTTTCGTCTCGTCGTCATCGTCCATTTCGCCTCCCCCTTCAATCAGTCAGTTTGCTTTCAAAAAAAATAAAATATTTTCGATGGGATGTGAGTGAAGTCGATCCACCCACACCCACTGGATTCGAGACGACGACAGCAGTCAGTGAATGAATGAGGGGGGGGGATGATTGGGGACTGGGGGGGGGAGGGGGGGGGGGAGGGGGGGGGGGGGGGGAGGGGGGAGGTTGCAATGGACTTCCCCCCCCCCCCCCCCCCATCGTTTTTCCTCTCGTCCGAATCCAAAAATCTTTGCAGTATTTTTAATATTACGACGGAACATCCCCTCCTCCCCCCCCCCCTCCCCCCCGGCCGTCTGCCAGTGACAAAACGATAAAAGCTAATAATAATAAAAATATGAAACAAAACAAACGTTGGAAATTGGAGGCAAATGCTTGGGGGGCTGTTGGGGGGGGGGCTGATAAAGGACCACCGCAGGGGACGTCGTTAGTTAATTCGATTGGGCAATACGAAATTTAGCGGAAGGGCGACAACGGCGGCGGCGGGAAGCGAAGAAGCGGAGGCAAAAACAAAAATAACAAAGAAAAAAAGGGGGGGGGGGGAAGTGATCGGGCGGTAACGCCGGCGGCGGGGGGGGGGCAACAGCCAATGAAAATGTGTTTTTATATAACGCGGCAATTTCAATTTGTTTGTCGCAGAAACCGTCGGACGGACGGAGTAAATGGAAATTGGGACAGAGGCGACGGCGGAGCAAACCAACCAACTCACGGGGATTTGCATGAATTTGGACGAAAACTGGAAATTTGACGACATATTTCTTTACTCAAAAAATTATTTCGTAAAAATTGATGGAATTTCGATGGATGTAAATTGGGAGAATGGCGGGGGGCGGCGGGGAGGGGGGCGGCGGGGGGGGGGAATCGGCGGGGCGGAGTGATGGACACAGCAGCCGAAAGAATGTTGGGATGGCTGGACAGGGGGGGGGGGGACGATTCCCGCGAATTTGGTATTTTCCATTTTCCTATCCCGCAAAAAAATTCGAAGACTCAATAGACCGGGTTTTCTAAGTGCTTCGCTTATTCTTGTTACAAAAATTTTAATTTTGTTGAAAAAAAGAGGAAAATTGGGAATGACAAGAGGGAAGTGATCGGAGGATCATTTCCCCCCTCTGGGCTTTCGCCTCGGGGGATGTGATCGGGTCCACTCAATCTTCCCCCCCCCCCTCGGCGCTTTTCTTTTTGATTTTGCACAATCCGCTTCGAAATGAAAAAACACCCAAAGGCTAATATAATAAAAGACCAAAATAAATGTACAATTTAAATGGAAACAAAGCAAAATGCGGGGGAGGGGCGGCGAATTCAAAATAAATCCAACGCATTTTGCGAAAATGTTGAGAATGAATAAAAAGATCAGCTGAAGTGATCCAATTCCGAATAAATTGTTGAACATTCAAACCTCCGAACTTATCAATTTGATTGGGAATTTAACGAAAATAAAAGTAAAAGATTTGAGGGAGAGGGCAAATGTTTTGCCCAGGGCATTATTATTCAATTGCCTTCTTCAAACTTTGCATATGCCCAGGGCATTTTACTCCATCCCATTGACTTCCTTTTTTGAATTTTCGCTTCAATCAATTGGATTTCAAAAAGGCAATTGGCCGGAATGGACTTTCGGGGAGATTAAATTCGCTCGGGGAAAATGCGGGGATGGCGGGGAGGGGGTATTCCCCGGCACTTTCATTCTCTGTGCTATGAAAACCCCTTTTTAATCCCTCTTTTGGGCAATGCAATGCAAGTCAAAATTCAGGATGGCTCCTCACATGGCCTTTTACGTACAGAAAAAAGGCAATTTGGCCACTAATGCAGTTGTATAAGTCCAGCGAAAAGTACGATCATTGATGCCTTCACACTTTTGGCAAAAGAATTGTAATTTTAAAGTTTTTATTCGTTCGTCTTCTGGCACCAATTTTCTCCAAAAATATGTGCTT